>JABXWE010009960.1:0-47825 GCA_014611495.1 Limonius californicus
TCCTAACTTTACAAACAACCACGATATTCACATGTGTCTAAAAGTCGAAAAATCGAACTTTTGTTTGTAACTCGAAAACAAAAGACGATAGCAAATTTTTGTTTCCGCCAGTGAATTTGTCTCAAAAAAAGAGATCGAGAACGTGCCTCCATTTTTTTGTATCTCCTATAATTACCGAGTTACCCTATACAAACATCGAAATTTGCCCACCCTGTACTGAATGAGACCAAAACCCTCTTCGTCAATTTTCTACAAATAATTTAGCTTTGACTGTGAATAAAAGAAATGAAATGAAAATATTAACGGTTTTAGTTTAATTTGCAAGCTACCTTTTTAAACATTATAAGTTACTGTATCGAAGCTAACACGTTTGTCGTTTATTGTATTTCTTGTGTCTATCTCCCATTTCCAAAACTTACTAACTACTACTATACCAAAGACTCAAAAAGGCTTTCGTTTTCGTAAATCATAGAAAGTTTAAATTGTCTCTTCACACACGCCAATATAAAATTGTCGCAACATCATCAAATTCAACATCTCTTATTTTCGACACCCATTTAAAACATTTTTGAACATGTATTTGTCTTCATCATATCATTGTTTTTAATTTCAATCACGGTATGCAGAGATTGAGATTTTACTACAAATACAATACCCTTGATTTAAATAGTGTAACTTATATGCATATTTAGGATTTATACAATATAATCCAGACCTACATGTATACATTTTATTAATATCAACAATATTTACTTAATATTTTTCAAAATATGTTTTGAACCTGTTCCATGCTAAAATTTGGACATAATAGTTCCCAAATGTTAAGACATAAAGTCCTGATTCTGATGTGAGCATGATTGCGAAGCTAATTCAGTTCACCTAATCTCCTCGATCTAATTTTTCGGCTGATTAAACTCGACAGCAAACGGCGATACATCCACTTAAAATCTTTCCTCGGTAGAAACTTAAATTTGATTAACGTTCGCCAACGGATTGGTTTGGGTTTCTAACCAAGCTTCTACCCTTATTTGCGTTTACAGCACGGGACACTTGTCTTTTGAGTGTGTTTAGAGGAGCGTGATTTCTCTAGAACCCTTCATGTCTTTTGATAAAGCCGGTCAGCAGAAGAGGTTTCAAAGCTCCACTAAAAATCAACAGTTCCATTGTGAGTATGTGATTTAGTAGAATTTCCAATGGAAAAAATTCAACGTGGAACTTATTTTGGTATTACCCGTTTGCTAGATACGTTAGGAAAACCTTACGCACTAAGGTTAAGCAGCGGCATTATAATTTTACCTTTGCATTAATATTAATGTAGGTTTGGCATTCAGAGAAATGTCAACGTATTCTAATTTCCATAATAATACACGACAGTGTAATTTGAGCAAAGTTAAATTTCTGACCCTCTGATTCGAAGCAGACAATAACATTGTCGAATTAACAAGTTGTAATTCGTTTGAACGTTTCCAAGTTGGCGTAATCAAATTTTACTCCTAAGTAATTAATAAATATTAAAACGGCTACAACGAAATGGCATTTTATGAGAAGATTTAATTGAAATTTTTTAATGCTCTAATGCAGGGGTCGGCAAGCTTTTCGACGGATTGGGCCACTTGCGTAACCAATAAGTTGCGGCGGGTAGGTGAGTGAAGGGGGGCAGACGTCATGCGGCAGCACTAAAAAAAGTGTTTCTTGTAAGCTTAGCTATAGAACTAATGACGATATCGTAAACCTTAAGAATGAAAGTGGTATATTTTCGATCAACGAAATCTTAAATCAGCTCCTACGGGAAGGGATTTGATACCGAAGTGGCGAGGTTCCAGACATGTACTTTTCATTCAGTGTACCGGTAGGCTTGGTGGCAGTCACTACTCTTCCACCGAGTACCTGCGAGCTATTGGGGTTGTGGTAGGTTCTGGTGCACCTCGGTTTTGCGATTAGTGAAACCAATCGAAATGTGACACCCGACAAGTCGCCCTCGAAGCAAACTCCTGCAAATGTTCAAGTTTTGGTAATGTTAATAAATTGCTTCCTAGTTTGTCACATTTTTTTGTTACTCAATTGCACATAGTTCTGTTTAAATAAATCTATGTTAAAATAAGGAACGATAGGAGGTAAAACTGGTTGAATACTTTTGACAGAAATTAGAAGGAAAACTAGTGTACAAAAATATACCACTGCAGGGTTGTGTAACAATTCTTTGACTTCCAACTTAAGGATCAAAGTTCCATCAATAATAATAATAAAAGCACGAGTGAAAGCAAAAATTAAACGGCGATATCGAATGCCGTAACAGGACGATAAGGTTTCTCTAGAAAATATTACGCGTGCCACACTAACAAGAGTTTCTTGACTGAACTACGGGGGTCGCACGAAAGACTCTGGAGAGCCGCAAGCGATTCGCGGGCCGCGGGTTACCGACCCCTGCTCTAATGCATTTGGTTTTTTAGTGCTTTGTCCAAGAATTTGATCTTGATGTAACTAGATAATATGTATAAGAACATTATTCTGCAATAAATAATTTAAAAATGAGCTGTTATAACATACAATTTCTTACCGAAATCGTTTATGTTTTTTTGCATTCACTCAAACTACCGCCCTCCCCCGGAACCGTTTTCGCATTCAGTGGAGTGCGGGCGTCCCTTACGTACTAACCATTCTTGCACCACGCACCCTTAATTTAACTAAGTGAAATACGGTCGCCTCAGCAGGAGTTCAACCACGCGGCCAATCGGACCGCATTCCACTGTGACCTCGAGTGGCAGCGCGTATTTTCACTGCCCCACCGAGGTCCCTAAATCGTTCATGTTACTACTAATTCTATGTATGTGATATGAAGCCGAACCTCAAAATTTAATTTTGATAAACCAAGATGTTGCGTCCCTAGATAAACTTTGCGGTTCGCTGTCACTGCAAATGCAAACACGAATCATCAAATTCCAATTTATTTTTAAAAAATTTCACAAATAAGACTCTACATTGATTATTTAATACTACTAACATTGAGAATATGTTGATGTAGGTAGGCGTTTGCGACATTAGCTGTTAGTTATCGCTTCATTCGTACAGTAACAGGCATGGTATGCGCGCAAAATGTATTGTTTCTGAATTTCCTTCTAAATCTGAACAATTTGCTGCTAATCCAATTATTTTTACTTTTTTATACAACATAACTTCAGCTTCTATTGGATTGGAAACATAATGTCTAGCTTGAAACGTGGAAGTTAAATAGAGAAACACTTCCCAAGCTATGTCCCTTATGTTCATCATCATAGCGTATCCTTATGTATCCATTGCAGGGCGTAGGCCTCCTCTTCTTATTTCTATCTCGTTCGTTCTTATGCTATTTGTAGCCAGTTTCCACATCTTCTCTTTAGATCATCCGTCCAACGTGTCGGTGGTGTTGATCTTTGTCGGTTGGTGTCCCGGGGTCTCCACTGTGGTATCCTTACAGTTATTCTGGCAACGTGTTCCGCCCATCCTTCTGTATCCATTGCAAGGCGTAGGCCTCCTCCTCCTAATTCTATCTTTTCCGTTCTTATGCTATTTGTAGCCAGTTTCCACTTCTTCTCTGTAGATCATCCACCCAACGTGTCGGTGGTGTTGCTCTATGTCGGTTGGTGTCCCGCGGTCTCCACTGTGGTATTCTTACAGTTATTCTGGCAACGTGTTCCGCCCATCCTTCTGTGTCCATTGCAGGACGTAAGCCGTCTCTTCGTAACTTTATCTTTTTCGTTATTATGCTATTTGTAGCCAGTTTCCACGTCTTCTCTTTAGATCATCCGTCCAACGTGCCGGTGGTGTCGCTCTATGTCGGTTGGTGTTCCGGGGTCTCCACTATAGTATCCTTACAGTTATTCTGGCAACGTGTTCCGCCCATCCTTCTGTGTCCATTGCAGGGCGTAGGCCTCCTCCTCCTAACTCTATCTTTTTCGTTCTTATGCTATTTGTAGCCAGTTTCCACATCTTCTCTTTAGATCATCCATCCAACCTGTCGGTGGTGTTGCTCTATGTTGGTTGGTGTCCCGGGGTTTCCACTTCCATCCTTAGAGTTATTCTGGCAACGTGTTCCGCCTAGTTCTACTTCAAGTGTGTTATCCCCTGAATTATATCGTGAAGCTTGGTTTGGTGCAGTATCCATTAGTTTGTCTTTCGATTTGAGCGACGTATTCCTAACATGGACCTTTCTATGGCTCCTTGAGTTATTTTAAAAGTTTTTGTACTCTATTCGTGTGTCAAATCTAATATTTATTACCAGAAAATCAGTTTCCTGCTATTTAAAACAACGGCATAATTTATGAGAACCAATTATATGTTTACTATTTTACAATTTCTGCAACAGTTCTAACATTTCAGGCTGGCCCGATTTATTGTAGCTAACGGCGATTCGGTATAAGTTATGTCTCATTATAAATTAAAAATAACGCATTTTCAATAAAGTAGAAAGCATATAATCCTAGTGCAACTACAAAATTACAGAAACAGTAAAGCAATTAGAACAGAGCGAAATATTAAAGCCACACAAAGCAAATCCTAATGAACATCTGATATCGCAACAGGGAACATCAACTTATTGATATTCTTTGCATCCCTGAATATTTCCCTCGTTTGTGGTCGTTATGATATTCCTCCTGTTGCAATTCATATTACAATCAGGATGTCATTCTCAGTTTACTGTTAAAGTTTTAATCAGGGTAGTCAACACTTGTGTAATTATTTTATTATCTTTCTCATATGTGGCAGTGTCTGTAAGCAACAATATGTATAACATTCAAATGAATAATTAAAGCACTGCTGTTATATCAAAATACAACGTCTGAAAATCGCTCAAACGAATTACCATTGCAAAGACGTACACCAACCAATACTGAGTTGTTTTATAGTGTGTATAAAACATGTTGTGGAGTCACCCACCGCCGTTCAGAAACGGGATAATAGTTGCTTTCATTTTATGAGCAAATTTTAAAAAGCGAACACCTACCATTTACGTATGCGATTATTCTTTGATAAACCTGAATAATAATTACGCCCGTCTTAATTAAACTCTGCATATACAATTTAAATTTCAGAAAAACTCGTTAAAACAAGTAAGATGCAAAAGTGGTGCGTGTTCATTATAGCGTGTAAATTGTACATTTTAATTAGTTTCTTTACAAAAAATCCTGTACGTTTAGCCAAAAATAGTTAAAATTTGTATCTTTATGAATACATATATGACTAAAAATACGGTAAGTATAATAAATATGCAATCTCATTTAAAATAAAACTGTATTTAGTGAAAATTAACACGCCTGTATTAAGCGGCTACTAAAGTGAATCAAAATAAATTTAGCGTTCTCTTTCGTCGCACTAAATGCAAATACCTTGAAAATTATGACCTTAATATCCATAGATTCTATTCCATAAATATAATAGTTCTAAAACCACGTTTTAGATTATCGAGGAAACGATAATAAAGTAATAGAAAGTCAAAATTTTATGAGGTAGAATGAAACTCATATTAACAACATTAGAAGTACGTTTGCCCCAAAATAATATTTGTTATTGAATTAGTCATGTGAATATTGGAAAGTTTCTGTCGACGTCCTTGGAAGATACATCTGGGAGGTATTAAATCGATCTGATTCTAAAATTAACTTTATCAAATAGAATTATGTTATAGTGAGAGGATAAGACAATTAAGTCAAATACGAGCTAGAACGAAGTTTGCTGACATAACCGAAATTAGATTCACATTAGGAATAAATTCATGAATAAGAACTGTTTCTGTCCATGCCCTTGAAAGATACCACTTTGGTTTATCTCTACATTCTATTTCCGTAATTATATTATATTAAAGTTTATTTGTAGATGTGGGCCCCAGATAAATTATTAGGTGTAAACGACCTACAAGAAATGTGAAGATTGAAAGTGCATAGGTATTCCTCCAAAGAAACTATTCGTAATTAACAACCTATCAATGGAAAACCTTCTGTGGACGTCTATACAAAATGATATTTCAGGGATCCTAGTTCAAGGTTTTCCTGAAATCTCAAAATTGATTATACATGCAGGTCTGACAGTTTTCTGAAAGCTGATGGGAGAATAAAGTATAAATTATTAGACTAAACAGAACCTAAAAGTCATTCCGACTGACACCTTTACACTTGGTTTACTTTGGTGCTAAATTATTTCTACTTTAGTAAATCGTTTGTAGATCGGAAAGCTTCTATTCATGTTCCCGTCAAATGTTATTTTAATTTCCTCTAGATTTAATTCCAAGACGTAGTGTGTGTTGAAGGTCATCTGTGATCGTGAGGGTAAAACTCATTAAACTTATTAAGTCCAAGCGAAACTGAAAAGAAAACTTCATTAATTAATCTCATTCATTGAACCTAAACATACCTTTGAAGCCGTTAAACTATGCTGGTGGAAACCGGGAGATTTATGTTCCTCTTACTAAAATTATGATATTAAACAAACTTCTCATTTATGTACTATTCTTCTAGTATTTTATATAAAGAGTGAAAAATCAAAGTTTTCTATTAATTTCATTCGTGCATCAAATCAAAATAATGGTTTAATTATTCACTATCAACAGCATCCTGGATGAGTCGTTTTCTCAAGTTCACACGATTATATTGCAGTCATTTTGGGTAGAAAATCAACCAGAGTAGGCAGCTTTTTAACCAGGGTGGTTCTAGCATGCTAAAAATCGTCCTGGTCAGAACCAGTTTTACTAACCTGGTCAAAAATGTGTATGTAATATTAAGGCAACGCTAGAGGTCAATGGGTTCTACTTCAACGTTTAAGATCTGGGGTTAAGTTCTTAGAACAAATATATCGGATGTCTAACGGCGGCGTATGTCGTTGGAAACTAGCAAGGAATTTTGTCTAATTCAACTTCTCTGGAGTAAAATTAGTTGCACTTTCCGTGGTTTGGAGCTCACGTCAAGCTGTAGGACCTCTATGTCTGTAGCACTTCAAAAACATGCAACAAAGGCATGGTCAGAGAAGAAGCACTCGAAGAAAGGTAGAAAACCCGGCAATGCTTAGGATTTTTAATGTACAATGTACCAGATAATAAGTAATACAATTTCTTAAATTAGAAGCCCTTATCAACAGTCATAATTATAAAGTATAGACTTAACCAATATTAAGCACTATCTGTACTTTAAACATATTAGCAATAATTAGCAATACATATATAGAGATAGTGTTTCTATGTCTATCTATGTTTATATTTGTTAAATATAATAAAAATCAATGTCGATTCCCACAAAATATAATAAATGAACTTATACACTTGTAGTTAACGTTTTCGGGTTAACTATAATCCATCTTCAGACTAAACACATATAAAAAACCCAAACTTACACTTCCAAAAAGAAACATATTACAAAATTGTTTAAATAAATTTACCCAAAGCAACATTAGCACAAAGTACTTAAAAATTGACATCAAAGGTGGTAACCATAAAGTTTACGGAGCATGCTACGTTAAATTAAACAACATTATAACAACCAAACCGCAACGCCGCATCGTTCGATATTACTTTTAATAATCTCCCTCATACTTTCAATATTTTGTTCTAATAATGCTATCTTTGAATTTAGAAGTTTATTGTGGTTCACTTTATATTTAACAGTTAAGTCTCTTACCTTCTATTTTGATAGCTATAGTTCTGTTGCTAATGTTTCATACTTCGACATATAGATGGCGTTGTTTTTTGACAATATGTTTATTAAAATCATTTCCTGTCTGTTCTTTGACATGGTTCGCTAGGTTGTTTAATTATTTTAAATCTGTTCTCATGTCATCCCTCATTTGGGGTTATCTCAAATTTAAATTTATGTATTAATTTTAACATGCTTTTCCGATGTTCCACGTAATTATTTTTTATTTATTATTGACCTGCCGGCGTTGCGATTTGGTTGTTATAATGTTGTTTAATTTAACGTAGTATGCTCCGTAAACTTTATGGTTACCACCTTTGATGTTAATTTTTAAGTACTTTGTGCTAATGTTGTTTTGGATAAGTTTACTTAAACAATTTTGTAATATGTTTCTTTTTGGAAGAAATTCTGGAAATCCTTTATTGAAACTGTGCAGAACAATCTGGAATGGAGTAAGCCCACTCACCATTAATTTTGAGTAGTCGGAAAATAACACTAGCCCATGAACGATTTTTGCTCTAAAGTAAAAACCATTTAAAATAAAATAAAAATAAAACTTTTTTAGCCAACAACAACAAACGAATTGCAACAACCAGATTAAACAAATTTTAAAGGTGAATAAATTGTTTAAATTGGTTTTCGTTTATAGTTCAATCTCAGACATGCAAACATTGTCAAAGCCCTCTCTAATTTGAAAACTTTTTGATCATATGTTATATCTTCATAGTATTTTAAGTGTTTGTCCATATAAACATTCCATAGATGTATAAGTTTCTTAAGTTCGCAACAATTTGATGTCTGGTTTATTTTGTTCTGTGAGTTTATATCTTAGTGCTTTCCAATTAAAGTCAATTCTAGATTATTTCTTAATCACCTTAAATAAAACTTAAAAAATTGAAAAGCTACTATGGCCACTCACATTAGCTGCGGGCTAGGGAGCAGCAAAAATTCACGTCATACAACTGTACAAAAAATCAAACAAGTAGCACTGAATATTGTTAAGGGCACCACCTGATGAATTAATAACATATTTTAATTTGCACAAATTAACATATTCATACCATAGACTTGAACAAATAAAATAATAGAGGTAGTAAAAAATAGAAAAGTATTAAGCGCAAAATTCATGCCACAAAACACACTAACTGTTTTGGAATATAAAATCTTCTGAATGTAATTGCAGCTTTCGAAGTGAGGCTGTTGTCTATTTTTAATAGCCTAAGAGAGCCACGCCGGAAAAAATAATTAATTTTCGTATCTCTTTCTTTTTATTCAACGTATTCGCCCATGTACTGCTGGATGAAGGTATCTCCTCACTTTTGTTCTCCATCTTTTACCAGTTATTTTAACAATATATTGCTTATCTGGTTTTTGTCCTACCTATATCTCCTCGTTACATCTGGTCTTCTGACAATGTTTCCTACACATTGCCACTTCAGTTCTGCAACTCTTTGGGCGACATCCGTTTACACAGTCAAAATATCGACAGGTGAGAAAACAATTATATTTCACTTTTGAATTTTAAAAATTCAAATTGTATTTAAGGGCCTCGTTTTGAGCATCGGAGAAAATAAATACATTTTCTCTACAGCTTTTCCATTTTTTATTAAAGGTATTTAATTGAATGGAAAAGGCGAATACTGTCAATTTTTTTCTCGAAGATATGGTTTGCACTTCTGCCATCTATATCCTGCGCCCATATCCTAATTTAGTGTAATATTGGTCGCTAAACGGGATTTTAAATTAAACATTCAACTTCATGTGATTAATCAAAGATTTACACAAAGTACCTTATAGGCTTTTCAGTTTAATACACAATATAGCTTTTCAATGGCAGGGCATGGACGGAGTACAGGCAACCAAAACGGCACTTTTAGTAAAGTTGAGTAAAATGTTAAAATATCATACATATAGGTAAATTGTTTTTATTTATTGAATCAATCTCATCTAGCAAGAAAACTGCAATATAAATTTTAGTTAAATATTCCTAAACGATATACAACTTGACTACAAACAATATTATAAATGTAGATTTTAACGGCGAAAATTGTTCCATAAATACAAGCACGGCGTTGGGTCAAAGTTCCAGGGGTATCTTTGTGATTGCTCTAAATCTCCAGATAATCCTATATCAAAACGCGAAGCAAATCTAATTATAACGTGTATCGGCAGCAAATATTGCATTTCTCAACTTTGCGAATAGTTCGCACGCGAGCTTTCCATATCATTCGGAATCAGCGAACCCGAGCTTAACTTAAACCGCTCCCAATCAGTTCAAACGCTTTCAGAAGCCCGTATGAGCACGACCTCTAATCATGAGTGGTTTCCAGTGCCATACACACACAGTTTTAGCCCTATTTATTTCACTTATGAGCGGATTGCTTTGTTTCCTGCGATACGCTCCGCGAATTTTGTAAAATGAATTTAATATCATAATGCGTTTCCTTCACTTAGTTACCACTGCTGCCACCACATCCATCCCAACACGAAAGGAAAAGTTTGGGCATACTTGGGGTTGCATTAACCTTCTCGTCCATTGAGCATTTATGCGTAAGACCGTGATTCAAACGCTTTGTTACCCTAATGACAACTAAAAAATTTAGATTTAGGAGTGATTGTGGAGATTAATTTGACAAAAAAGTAAATTACAGGGATACATTTTATTTGCAACAACAGAAGTACGTACCAGATCGTTTCAAATGAAAACCATGGTTTTTGGTCTAATTTGTTTCAACAACTACTACTTGAGGACAACCGAAATGAAAGCATTCAGATCAATGGCTGGATATGCAGTGTGGGATAGGCAACGGAATACACACATAGAGAGAAATGTAAAGTAGAAGATGGGGTACATTGGGTGAGACAACGAAGACGAGAGTGGAACCAGCACGTAACCAGAAGGGCAGACACTAGAATAGCCAAAGAAGACTCCACAGGGAGTCCACCAAAAGGATGGAGTGACAGTTGGCAGTCAACGTCTCAAGAACAACCCCAACAGCTAGCGTAAAGATTCTAGAAAAAGCAGGCGGTTCGCCTACGTTAAGAAGAAGAAGAAGAACTACTACTTGCCTTTCAACGTTCTGCATTCTACGGGGATGCACTGTACAGCTTTCATAATTGTATGCCAGAAGTACCTTCTTAAAACATAGGCACACTGAGCAGTGCCTAGATATACCACGATTAGAGATTAAGAAATCTCTTAGCAGAGTAAATAATTACTCAATATCATGTTGGAAGGGCTTGAGATTCAAATGTGCCTTTTAAGAGGCTGAGCAGGCGTGTGCTTCTCTTGATTGCAGCCAAGGCTACGGAGAAATTCAGAAAGTTCAGACGTGGGTCCGATACCAGGCCCCAGCAATACCGATTCCTCGTAGGTAGAGATATTTTAAGTTAGCTTAAGTTTAACCATGGTACAATAAGCCCCAGTGGCTTCAATTTCTTAAAAGTAAGAACAGAAAGAAAGGTCACCCTTCGTCAATAATTGTATTTTAAGACCTAAAGAAAAATAGCTTATAACGGCTATGTGGTTACGTAGACTGTTAACTTTGTCTTTGACTTTGAAATACGTTTATCAAAGAACGATATTACATATCATTTTGTAATGTAATTAAATTAAGTAGGTAGGCCGTACTAGATTCCGGACCCTTGAGCCCTGGATCTTCTTTCCTCTTGTGGGGTGGATGTTGACCTATGAATTGCTGCTGGGTGTTTAGTTGGTGGGTGCTGGTACTTTGTTCCAGGTGTGGTGGGTTTCATTTTCGTTGCTTCTGACTCTGACGTATTTGAAATTAGAAATTAGGAATAGCTTAGTGTGTGCTCACCTCATCGTTAGTAGAGTTTCTTCAACTCGGGCAATAAGTTGTCTAGGAGATCGGGGTACAGAGTTGAGAGGAGAGCAGTCCGGCGGGCGTTTGAGTTTTCTGGAGATGCGAATTACAAGGACTAAATTGCGTTTTAGGTATTTGTGAGAAGTTCGGGGGGTTCCAGTGCGATGGGGCCTATAGGGGTGCATGAGATGTACTTCTGTTGAAGTTCGGTTAGACTGCGCTTATTGGAATGTTTTGGGTGTGGATGTGTACTAGGATGTTACCGTTAACTACCCAACGTGAATTTACATGTGTGTGTTAAATCACTGTTAAATGCAACATTGGTTAAATTATTATGCAATATTTTGGTGAATATTTTGTAATATAAACTAACATTGTAATAATTTGAATGCATATAAAGTTAACTTGAGCTTAATATCATGTTTTATTTTATGTTAAAACATTGATTGTGGAGCAACATTTTGTGATAAATACCAATAAATAATAAACCTGTAGGTTTGATTTTATCGAATTTTTATATCCATGGGTGGGTAGCGGCCCAGTGTATTGCTTTGCCAAGGGCTTACAATGGTGCTAAGGCGGTCTTACGTATATGTCAATAATCGTTCTGTCCTAATATTCAAAATATTCATGCACGTATCATGAAGCACCAAACGAAAAATGCGCAGTGTATATGTTTCCAACAACACAAGCTTATTCACTGACCAATATGTATACGCATATCGCAAAATGAAGGCATTTATAATGTAAAAATCATTTCGTTACTAGGCGTAAAGCGTTAGATGGTCCACTTCAATAGTATGAAGTGTCCCAACTGAGGGTCATCTGATAAGAGTATTTACTAAAGGTCCCATTATTAGTATAACCACATTGGGCTTATCAATTTTTCATTTCATAGGGTTTCAGAAAATTATTCTTCCGGCAGCTAGAGTAGGAGTTCTAAAAAACAGAAGTTAGAAGAAGTGGAGGTCTCGTTGGCGTTGTAATCCGTACTAGAAATCGCTCTGAGTCTAGAATAGAAGAGAGACCAATACTGATACTGGGCACAAATGGGACCTCCACCAGTATCAACCAAAGTTTCACCTATCATCTATCTTTAACAATTTGTACATAATACAAAATGTGCGTACGTATGTCAATTGTGTTAGATGTCTTAAGTGATAAAGATTAAGTAGTGTGCACATTATTATTACAAGCCAGTGTACTTGTTATTAGCTGCAAAACTGTTTGTTAACATCGTGCGTAAACAGAATCAAGTTGTACGGCAATTGAGAAGGCAGTTAACGCCAATACAGGTTGCTCAAGCGGTAACTTTGCTACAAGAAAGGCGATCGAAGCGGCACGTGGCTCAACAATTGTAATTTGCAAAAGGAACTATGTGGAAGCTCTAGAAACATTACAAGGAGACCGAGCTTGTCACTAGATGTCATGGTACTAGTGGAAACAGAAAAACTACTGCAGGTGAGGACCGTTTTCTTCGTTTGCAAGCCCTTCCCAATGGTAGAGCTGCTGTACGAGACCTTCAGGCAGACGTTTGACGACCTACTCGGTGCATAATTAGTCACCAAATTGTTCGTGATATACTACACGAAGTTAATCTAAGATCCAGAAAACCCATTAGAGTGCCCAAACTGGCCAGACACCATCGTATAATGCGATTGGCAACTGATGCACTGGCGACATATAATGTTTACGTGCAAGTCCAGGTTTTTTCTGTCAGGTAATAATGGACGTTTACGTGTAAAGAGAAGACCGAGAGAACGTTACTTTTCCAAAACAGTGCGTGTATAAATTCCTTTTGGTGGTGGGTCTGTAATGATATGACGCCGCATCACATTAGATACCCATACTATGGTTATCATTGTTCGTTGTTCCGTTCTAAATCCACAACGTTACATCTTTGTCCACACGGGCAAAAGTATGGTCAGGAATTTGTCTACATGCATGATAATGGTAGACCACATGTAGCAAACATAGTGATACGTTATCTTCGAGATTCAGTTGGAATAAGCTCTGGTAGAAGAATGGAATTGGAAATGGAAATCCCATAGTCTGTGATTCATAGACTAATTCGAAGCATGCCAAGACTTTCTCGAGCAGTAATTAGACCAAGAGGAGACAATACTTCGTACTGAATTTATTATTACAATAAATAGTGAAGTGAAACTGATTCAAGACATTACCTTTTGTTACCAGACATTTCCTGGATTACTTTAGTTTTTGTTACTGATAAGCTCTAAGCTAAACGAACGAAAATAATTACAATTTAAATAAAACATACAGCTCTGTCCAAATAAATAATTTATCTACATATATAGCAAGTTTCAACAAGATTCCTAAACTGAAAGTAAATTTACACCACTTTGAAAAAGTGATCCTTTGCTTTTTGGGTACATGTATGGGGAAATACAATACAACAATAGCAGTAAATCAAAACATTTTATTGCCTTCTCTATTCAGAATTTTAAAAACATTGTTTCATATGCCTATACATTTTTTTAGACAAATTTGTTGACAATCTTACTATCGTCCATATTTACCAGAGCGAATATCAATAATTTTAATTAACGTTTTTTATCTGTAACTACTAATCGTCCTATACATGGCGACTAAATATTCTATCTACACTATTTTCTTTAAGATTAGATATTAAAATATATTGTTCCCTTATCTTAAATAACTTTCGTGTTGTACCAATGCTTTAGACAAGAAGATTGCTACTCGATTTTTTGCAGAAGTTTAAAGCTTACTAATTTCTGGATACAACAGTATTCTGCTTTGATCATAAGGATACAATAATAGAACTGTTAGTAAGTTTGACTACTCCTGAAGCTCTTAGATAAAAATAAAAGCCCTATTGGGAAATACGTAACATACCGGAAACACAATAACCAACCAGTGCTAGCTAACGAACTGTTTAAAGCATCCGGTGGTATTCTCATGCAGATTTGACGACCCATTGTTGTTATTGGCTTAGTTGCTATCTTAGTTTTCTTTTTTAATTAGTCCACCACATTCAATTCAAATTTCTGCAGCGTCTCGAATAAACAATTCAAATTTCTGCATTATCTCGAATAAATCCACAAACAAAATAGTTCTAAATATAATATTAAGACCTTGGCTTCCAGCTTAACAGGTAATAGAACTAAATAATCTTTAAGCTGGGTGATCGTACTTTTAAAGAAAAAATTAAAAAACCATAATTTAGTAAACTTTAAAATGTTAAAAACAGAAACATATTTTTGTATTCTTTACTCAGGGAGCACACACATACATATATAAAATAAACAAATAATATTATTTTAATAGGTCTGTTCCGAAGCAAATATTTAGTGTAAAATGAATATTCTCAGGATGAGAAAACTGGAAGGAATTTAGCAAATATGTATTAAACGTAGATATCCAAAACTATGATTGCCTGTGAATCACGTTTTGACCATCTTGAAGTCATTGAAAAGAACAGGAAACGACCACAAAATTACAGCCTCTCTCAATTTTATCAAGATGCTGTAGGCAATAAAAGTATGTTTCTTACATAATTTAATGCATAGTTTTCGGATATTAATTCTTACATATGCGGTACGTTAGAAAATGTAATAGCGATCGTCTTTTGGAACAAGGAGAGGTCTTTGACACTTTATTTAATTATAAAAAAGATAATGTTTAAGAGAAGCTACTCAAAGATACACACTTTCCGTTCCATAACCGAAAGGTATCGCCGTGATATATTGATTAAAAACTGACATCATATATATGAAACCTATTCTACAAGTAAAAAATTTCACAGCGATTGGTAAAAAATATATAAACTTTTATGAGGGATATAAGTTGTAGGTTTCCCTTGGGAGTTTTAAACCAATTTTGTTAGAGTTTTGTATTAACATAATTACATTAAACGTGCTTATTTAAGCAAACGTAAAGTTTGAAATGCTATATTATCGAATATTGTAGGAGTTATTCTTCTAATAACTGAACTTCATTCAAATCGAATTCAATTCCCCCTATAAAAGTTTAAAATTTATCAGAAGCTACCTACTGTAAAAGTTATTTCGATATTCTTAAACCATTGGTTCACTGCTTGTAAAGTTACTTTGCAGTGCTCGATCAGAAACATATTTGCCGTAAAGTTAAAATTGTAATTTTGTATGTTAATATTTCACCGAAATTATGTTCAATGGGCACTACCCCATTGTTATCTGTAGACGGTCATAAATTAAAAAAAAATTTTTAATTATTAATATATGGGTTTAGTTGTGCTACCGTGCAAAGAGTATGAAATATTGTCTGATAAAATAATATACTTTGCCAGGTAATACCGCGTAGCTTCAAGCTAATACGAGGTAATTTTTGTGACAGCCTACTTGCTCGCGACTGTTTGCTCGCCTGCCGTTTGCTCGACAATTATTTGCTCGCCACACCGGGTTGCTCGTCGCGCCGGGTTGATCGTCACGCCGGGTTGCTCCTCACGGCAGGTTGCTTGCAACGCCGGGTTGCTCGCCACGCCGGGTTGCTCGCCACGCCGGGTTGCTCGCCACGTCGGATTGCTGACCACAGCGGGTTGCTCGTCATGCCGGGTTATTCACCACGCCGGGCTGTTCGCCAGGCCGGGTTGCTCGACATGCCGGGTTGCTCGTCACGGCAGGTTGCTTGCCACGCCGGGTTGCTCGCCACGCCGGGTTGCTCGACATGCCGGGTTGCTCGCCACGCCGGCTTCCTCGCCGGACAGATATTCTGCAAACAATTTAGTCTTACAATATTATCTGTGGTTAATATATGTTTCTGATCATTTTCAAAATTTTATGTTCTTCTAAGAAATGTTCTAGTCGTTGAATTCGTATACGGTAATATTTACCTTTTTATTGTTGCTAATAAAATTAACTAGAAGTGTATCTGATTTTTATGTTGTATATATTTTTTAATTATTTTTAATTAATGGTTTATCAAAACATCGTTGAAAATGCTTTATTGATATATAAACAGCATTTTAAGTTTCCAAGTCGCAGCAATTCATTTTAAACAAAAATAATTTTATTTTTTGTCACGCTGTGGTATGTACAAACAAACGCTATGTACAAACGCAAAAACCATGATTTTTTAGTGGATATTTTTTTTTTTAATTTTGTGACGACACCTTTTATGGATTTAATGCGTATAATAGAATATTTCATTAAAATATCGAATTCTATTCAAACAAAATACTTTCCCTGTACCTGTAGGTTTTAATTACATATAAAAAAGTGTGGTAAATTATTTTACAAACGAAGGTGCCTAACAAAATATAAACCAGTTTCCTGCGTTGGTGCAATTATACTTAGTAAGTGATGCCATTTCCTACAAATTTCTATTAACTGCATATCATATATTTACATCAATATTTTAGGAAGTATTCCACTTCCACAACATCCCAATAATATCTGATTTGTTCATCTTTATTAATAGTAAAAATGTTCATATACTCAATTAACATTTCGGAGCCTTCGTTTGCCACCGCAAATCTGGGTAAATACGTGTGTGTCTTTTCTGTCTGTCTTAATATCTACAAAGTGTGAGTTATATTTTTTAAAGTGAGGTTATTCTTTAACGGACTTTTCGTCCCGCTCGTGACACCGGCCTCTTCTCTACCGGTGTTTCTTCGCAGCCCTAAGATGGAAGCACAGGTATCTATAGCATAACGTCATCGAATCCGACGGAAATTTCCAAGAATATTTTTGTCAATAAAACCCTCGGTTGCCAACCGGATTAAGGAATTTTGTGTGGTGCTGGTACTATGCAGTATGTCATTATTATTTGCATACTTCTGTAAGACGACGACAACGACAACGACGAAGAGATGAGCTGAATACGATACCTGAGGCTGTTTATGTATCTAATTTACCTTTACCCTAAGCTACCTTCCTATGCCTGAGTGATATTGTTTAATGATCTCTTCTAGTTGCTTTTTAGCGGCCTCGTTGGTCTGGTTAGTAGTTGCGCGCTTGACAATAAATTCAAGGGATGCGGGTTCGATGCTGAAGATGAGGTTGGTGAGATTTTTCCAGATACGAAATAAAGCCGTAGGTTCCGAGCCACTACAATGTGTGACACGTTAAAAATCACTACTGGCGTTAGAACTATCTCGGATACATAAAGTGCATAGTTAGTGTGTACAATAAGCCAATAATGGGATCAGTGCAAAACCGGAAAATCGCGTCCTAGATCTCGCTCAATCGAAATACAAATTTTCCTTCAATTTTTTCTCCGACTTTCTTTTAATTAGTCCATCTCTTTTAATGTTGACTGAAAAGTAATAGAGGAAGTAAGTCATTGCACAAACTGTATTTTCTTTAAAATATTAGTAATATACATTTATTATTATATTTATATATACAGGGAATTTTTCTTTTTAGTATACATTGCCTATGTATACTTTTAAAAAGAACGCGTCAATTACGCCTACTGTGTATTCAACCAACTACACCGACAACTAAAAACAGAAATAAACGTCACGGTAGTGAGTATGAAGGTTATGTTGATGCAGTGTTTATATTAAATAAGTATTTCACCCTGTACATAGGACGCAAATGATGACTTATTTGTTAAATACAAAAATTGACAGGGTGATATTTCTGTAAGGTCCGTTAAAATTGTACTTCCTTTGTACAACAAAAATACATCAGCGGCAAAGTGGTGTAATGGTCAGCATAGGTGCCTTCCAAGTTGTTGATCCGGGTTCCATTGCCGACCATCACAAACTTTGTATATTTGTTTTCACAATTACTTATACATATCTTGTAGATTATTCGGGAATCACTCCATATGTAAAATAAATGCCATAATTTTGTGACATAAAATTTACTAACGTAAATAGTGAATATGTTCATGTTTATAAAATCGGTCATCTCGTCCGCCCGCTGGGTGGGACAGACCTACCCAGGCTGCACCAACCGCAAATGAAACGCAAATGCCAAAAGAAAAGAAATTAAATTTTGAAAACTTTCCGCGAAATAAGGAGCACAATAGTAGCAGCGGATATTGTTCCGATTCATACTCTCAACTTACTTTATAACTTGGCGGTATTTGGCAGATATGAATATTTATTCCACTTGAAACTTCCTGAATGACATTTGAGTTATAAATGAATCCGTGGAGCCGGGCATTTAAATTCTAATTCGAATAGTTCTGAACTGGAGCGACTATCAAAACCGCTCTGTATGCTTTGCGTGTGCCGAGCACTTAAGAATTTGTCTAATCATATTCAGTTAAACGATATGAATCAGAATTTGCGTCCAGTGGCGTGTTCATAAAGTTGGGAAAGCATTTTACTAATGATGCCGAAAGTGTGACTAGTCAAGGCTTTCATCTATACGGGGTGTTTATAAAACGATTCATAGACGGACATGGATCCGAAATTAAAAGTTTCATACCGCTTCTACATACATATAAAAGTACGTTTTCTTCTAATTCAGTACTATGTTTATTCTACCAACTAGAACTACGACTTTAACCCGAGAAATAAACATAAAGTTGTATATTATAGTCGTGTATATATTTCTTCGCGTTTACCAGTAATGAAAACATTTTCGAACCAATTGTTTCCTACATACATATTTAATATTTTATTACAAATGAAATACATATACTGTTTTTCTTGTAGATTCCTCAGTAAGGATAAGCGTAGTAACTGCAGTAAATACATACCTTTAACTTACATCTCTTTCTAAGGCACGTAAAAGATTTTAAGCGAGTATACGACGGTAAGCCTCACAAAGAAATACTGAAATACAGATTTACGTCTACATTACAATGGGCACGTGCTTACTGCTGTTCGGCTTATAGCCTCGTGTTAGAAACAGCTGAGTACAGTATCTGAAGTCGTCGCCTGGTATAAACAAATGTCACAACAGTTCTCAACAGGTCATGCCATGATCTTTTCTTGGGACAATTTTGTCCCAGCATAAATGCACAATAGTAAAATTGTTTGGGTCTGCTGCCTTATTTCATACTTTCAGTTCATACAGTTGTCATGTTTTCATGTTCATTTTTTGATGTTCCCGTTTCATTTGAATTAAACTTTAATTTTAATTGCCGCTCTTGATCCGATTACTATTTTATTATTTCCCGAATACAGTTTGGTGGACCTTTTTTTGTTGTTATCATGGAGAAATGCCGATTAATGTTTTGTCTACACGCTTGACCTGTCCTAGAAGGGAGTCTTACGTTTTTGTTCTAGAATTCTTGCACCATATTTCGCAATATGATGAAATATTTTTGCTGCTGCATATTGAGATTCGCGTTTCGTCCTTTCTTCAGTTGGATTTAACAGTTTCTTCGGTCCGGTTGAAGGATGCAACGCCGTAATCAAGTACTGCAGGGGCGACTTGGGTTTTCGATGGATGTCCATCGCGTGAATATCGTATCGCTGTTTTCACTGTGGGGTGAACAGAACCACCGCCAAGTGTCGGATTTAAAGAAACACGCTGGAATTTTAACCCTTGGAGGGCAATTCATTGCGAATTTGCCGATTGCCTTTGGCGGATTATTATCGAGCCCATTTCCTGTCCCTTTGGATGTGCCGCTGCTGCGATAAACGCATTAAAGTCTTGGCCCTTGGCGTTGACTCCATTCGATTCAGTCTTCACTGGCGTCCTTTTTCCTGCTTCTTAAAAACACAAGAACACTCCAAATTGTGCCTGCCTCTCTATCTATACTCCCTTCAACGAAAACAAAGTTAAAGGAAATTGTAATTCTATTGTGAAAACTTTTTCCAAGTTTCATTTTCAAGTTTCCAGTGATTAACCTTTTTTTTGTGCGACGTAAAGCGACCTTCAGTCGCCAGTTGTCACCTTTTCTGTTAACCGAAAAGTATAATTGTACATTATAATTTTTTTTGTGCACTCAGACGTCAATGGCTGCGTAGATCTGTTCTAGTAAAATAAATATCGTAAGCCACTGGCAGCGAACCTCAGTTCGAACGTTCCAACAAAATCTTGTATTAAACTATAAATATTATCATTTTCAATGTAGTCTTTGTTTTTGTATTGCGTCACTTATTTCAAATAGTAGAATTATATTTGTCTTGAAATTTACCACAGCATTAATTCTTGTGTATTTTTACTTTATTGTGTGCATGAACTTTGTAAACTTTACATACAGCAGGAGGCACAATAAAGGTGAGTCCCATACCCGTAAGCTGTTGGCTTCTCGGCCTTCCACGAGAACTTGCAATCAGCTATGATTTGGAAGGTGGCGCCCACCAATTTTGACCTGTCCTGTACACAACTAGGTACGATTTCCCTCCCGTAAGCGGTTTCCGTGAACCACCCCTACTCCTCTGAGCTAAGTTGTAGGCCTTTTTCCACCTTTCCTGTTGCGGGTCGACGAAAAGTTCCTTTAACCCGTAACAATGTAGCTACTAATCCTTTACCGTGAAAAATAGTCCGTCTTCGGTGCTCTAGTGGGTAGATGCAAGGGACGAGGGTTTGCAAGGGACTTCTACCAAGGTCGGTGAGATTATGCTAGCGCGGAAAAATGTGAAAGTGCTCCTTCTGTCGGATAAAAATGTATATCCGTAAAGCCTAGAAGGTCCCGCGCTACTCTAATGTGTAACAATTTAAAAAACACTACTCGATTTAGAACTACCCCAGATAGCAAAATTCATAGTTAGGGTGTACAATGGACCAAATATGGGCTACATGCAAAGAGATGCTTGAAAAACCCCGACCTAGATCTCGCTCAATCAGAAATATCAATATTTAATTTATATTAAGTTAATGGACGCTCTTGTGGCATTACCTGCACATTTCCTAAATAGCATAGCACAACGATGGACGTTTAATCCCAACCGATTATAAAAATTTAATGTTTTTCTTTTCTAGTCTTCTCTTCTTCGAATGCTTTATCTCTTACGAGACGTACCGATCTTCTTTTCTCTAGTACAACATAATAATACAATGAATTCTTTTCAATTTCCAATATTAAATAGCGCAAAATTCTTATAATACTCTGTTAAATTTGGGCGCAATATGAAACGTCTAAGAGAGTGAACTTAAACTGTCATATTTTTCGCCATTTAACTTTCTATGTTTCACCCAATTCGCATTATTCAGCTACTATTCGTTAAAAGTTGCAGCAACGTACAAATACTACGAAGTACCAATGAAAATATAACCAATAAATATAATTAAATAAAAATTATGAAAATCCTGCCGAAACGGAAACAACATTACATTATCATTTTTAATAAGTCGCCCTAACATCGGTTATAATTCTTGAGACTACATAAACGGTAAAATTAATAGCAGCTTGCTGCACTACATTGAAAATTGTACGATAGTTGTAACTAGAAATAAATTGTTTTGTTCAGAATCTTATACGAGGTACTATCTTCTTCCTTCTTACATCACAACCTTTTAAAGCTTCTATCCAAATATGGCCGGATAACTTATCGTGATAATTAGAAGTAGCAATTTAGACTTTAGTTACTGCTTTGATTGTTTTATGTATTATGTAATAAATAAAGGGGGGTGGCACAGTGGTAAGAGAGCCAAGCTTTGGACCGTTTCCCGATTCGAATCTCTCCAGGGTCGGAAATATTTCTAATTCCCTGGGTGATTGGTACTGGGCCCCGGTCTCCATTTACCATTGGCGATCAAATTAATGGCACTCCTCGAATTACGGTCGCACTAGAGGTGTAATAAGATCATATACACAAAAATACATTACACATCAGGCAGGTTAACTACGGTTACGCACCAACACGGTAACCCTCAGAGTCGGGCCCTGTTATGCATTGCACAAACTAGCTTATCCTTGCCTCACATCAAAAGCGATAGTCCTCTAAGGCCTGTAGAAGCTTCATAATAAAAAAAATGGTGAATTATTATTGTGCAGAACAAAGTTATTCTCCGCCACTGCTTTTCTAAGCTATTTGTATTATAATGACAACCTCAAATTACAAAGAAAAACAAATATGGAAATAAAAATTACCTGCATTCTGCGTGCTCCGTGAATCGCGTAAATGCAGGCTTGGCGGCTATTTAAAATGCGCAGGCAATTATTACGGCACGGCTGTATTTGCATAATTATATGCAATAAAAGAAAAAATGCACAAATCGTTTTATCAAGCACGCACGCCCTAATACTTTCGTAAGTGGAGAGAATTTAATTTTTAGAGCCTTCAATTAGCACGATTATAATTATTATTATAATATACTAATGAGAGGTATGAGGAGTGCAATCTTAACGCGTGCGTGTCAGAATCTCCGCCGACGTTACGATTTTAATATTTTTAAATAATATTCTCTAAATATTATAAAATATTTTTTAAATAATTACAACTCAAGCTGGATAGTAGTATTTTTAAATCCTAAATTATGTGTTCATATTAACTACTCTAAATTAAAATATAGAGAAACAAACGACTAAATTCTAATAGCGATTAGCAACGTGTGGCCAGTGGGTACCTTGTATTTGTAATTTGATTGAGCGAGATCTAGGACGCGGTTTTCCAAGCATCTCTATGCAGGAAGACCAAATGTGACCCATTGTACAACGTAATTAGGAATTTTGCCTATCTGGAGTAGTTCAGTGAGGATCTTAAGCAAATCTTTTTGAACACATAGTTTAGTTATATTATGCCTTTCTTTGCTTTCTATGCTTTTCAGGTAGTAGAGAAAATATTCATTTTGGAGAAAAACTCCAAAACAAATTTAAATATTTTCTGTGTGAGAACGTGCACACATATGATCCAGATGTAACGCAAAGCTAAGCTGGGCCCGAATCTGTGTGTTACCGTGTTGGTGCGTAACGCGTTTGCCCTACTTCTGTAGGGTCTAGTTACTCCCCTAATATAATCGTCACATAATGGGTGGCATTAATTTAATCCCCAATGACAAATGGACATAGGGACCCAGTACCGAAGATATAGAGAATCATAGAAATTTTCTGACTCCTACAATATGATTCGACCCGGAGAACTTTTGGACTATTTCGTCCGAAAATTAACTATTCTACTGTTGAGTTATCCTATTCCTTTTAAACATGATTTAAATAACCACAAAAATACGTAGGTCACCAGTTTACCAGTACACTACACACTCTTCCGAAACACACTCTATTATGTCATTCCACTTCCTTTCCGCCCAAGCTCCTTGTATAAGACCGAAGGTGATTAACACCTGGACAAACATGTTAATTACAACAACATTAATCAAATCGATAAAAATAGTAAGAGAGGTTTACATATCGGAGTCAATTGGTCTTGCCACTGCGACTGTAACTCTTTAAAAGGTACCCAAGGGAAACTTCGAGATTGCTTAACTATGCGGAACAACCACTCAGCTTCCTAGTTGGAAACACAGCACTATACCAACCAACATACACCTCAATGAACAATTTCCAAATATACAGCTCACTAGTTATATTATATATGTGCCTACAGCAATATTAATGAAAGTTCACCTCTAATACTAAATTCTGAGCACATTGCTCAATTAAAAGTATACAGATCAGATTAAACATTAGACACAAACAGCTCTAATCGTGAACTAGAACCCAGAAGTTACGTAATAAATCAACAACAAATAGCTGCTATCCCAAGTTACAAACACACAGCTATATTAGTGAGCCCACAGTTTTTACCTTAAATGACATTAGAAGTTACCAGATAAAATTCAATTTCAATACAATTACGAAGTATACAAATCAGTATTCAATTAGATGGACACAGCATTTTACTCATCGACGATCTATTCACAACTATGCTGTCGAATATTTTTTCGGTGCAGTTTTCGTTGTACACCGTCTAATCACATCTAATTTTTTAGATAATGTACATACGTCTTACATTACTTCATTCGTGATCAATTTGACATAGATTTAATACAATAATGCATTAATAAACTCTTCATATCTATGGTATCTAAAAATAATATGTAGAAAAGGCGAATAGTATCAAAACTTGTAGTTGTAGTGCATTGGTGCAGTTATACTTAATACTACGGGCAGGTAGGCTGTCGATCAAGCGGTTGGCGACCCATTCTCTTCGCGAGCATCACTCTTAACAGTTCTAGGTTATTTGCTCGCCACAACTTGCTCGCCGCCGTATGCTTGCCACCGATTGCTCGACTGCTCCGTGGGAATAATACCCACCAAGGCAGTCGTTCGCCATCCGTTTGCTCGAAAGCAGTGTAACTGCACCAACGCAGAAAGTCTCATTTATATTTCGTTATTCACCTCCGTTTGTAAATTAATTTTGCACATTTTCTGCTTCACAATTAAACCATTTACTTTTATTTTCAGATATCGAAGGTATAGGGAGAGTATTATTTATTTTTAAATAGATTTTGATAGTTTAGGAAAATATTGGTTTATGAAAACGGTCTGAGTGAAGAACTGTATTTTAGAATTTTTGGAAACTTGGAATACTATTGCTATATCAATAAAGCAATTTAACGATGTTTTGAGAAGTTATAAATTAAAAATAATTTTAAAATATACACGACATAAAAATTAGACGCACTTTTAATTACTTTTATTAGAAATATACAAAAACAAAATTGCCCCATACGAATTCAACCACAACAACCCTTCGTTAACTATCAACATTTCTTAGAAGAAGGAACGATTTGGAGAATTACCAACAGCATGTATTAAATTCCTACAGATAATATTTTACTTTCAAATAAATTGCATGTCGAGCATCTATCTGGCGAGGAATCGGGGTGTCCAGCAAATAGTGGTCAAGCAAAGAGAACCGGCAGGCGAGCAAATGGCCGAGGCGAATACCATTCTCCACGAGCATTCGGTAATCGAGCAATCGGTGGCGGGAACTTCTTAGCAGATATATTTATTCTTATTTGTTTTTTTTTAAGAAGAATCCTGGAATTGCCTTTGGCAACTTCATGATTCCCACCCCACCCAACTTATCCCGGCTCAGCACGTTTCGTGCTATTCACGGGTCTAACATCCTCACCCTTAAAAAGCCCCATGCCCCAGACACCACAAACACCCAGGGAAAGTGCAGTGCTCAGGATTCGAACCTGAGCGACTTTGGTAGAATACTCCGATGTCAAGCGCTGCGGCCACTACTCTACCGCGATCCTCTGTTCTTATTTCTAATGTTCTACTAAAGTCTATTTGTTTAAGCGTAAATTTTATTGATAATTTAACGTCAACTTGCATCTAGGCAATCTTAAACATTAGAACATGTTTATCAGTTCGGCATTACCGGATATTCTCAAAAATCCTCCTTAGTTTTAAGTAGTTGTACTTACTGACGATTTTCTGTATAAATTCACTAATACATTTAATATGCATGGGATGTTTTAAAGTCTCTTAGGAAAGCGTTTCTATTTTTACATTTCTAGAGACAAGGTGCAATTAAATTTGTAATTCCTAGACGTAATAAAATTTAGCGAGTAAGACGAACTTCCCTAGTTATTTCAATTACGTAAACTAACAATTAAGTTGAAAATTTTGAAAGTAGGATTATGTTAATGCCCGTTCAGGGGGAACTTCGCTTTCTTTCTTCTTAATTGCACAAGCCTGTAATACCCGATATTGAAATATGATTTTCGTCCTATTTAAGCAGATGCGATTTAAAAATTCATGCTAAATTGCCCACTTCCAGTTAAGGGAATTTGCAAAAAACTGTGAAACTTTTTACATCCAGTTGATACTAGTTTTCCAGTATAATAATCAGTTGTTATATGAAATTTTCCCTATTGGCAATTTTGTACTGCCCTAAATTAAGTAGAAAACTTTTAATTGAATCTTAATGCATGTTAGTAAGAATTGATGAATATTGTGCGGTTTATTTTAATTTCGTTTTATAATTATGGTTGGTATTTTTTTGAAATATTTAACCAATAAAGGTTTCTTGCTTCCAATTAAAAAATATCACGGATATTTTAATAGATCTCAAGCAATTTCTTGTCACCCGGCATCTTGAAGCTAATTATATGAAATATGAAGGAACGTTTCCGTTAACATCGAACCTACAACTACAGTTTTACATTTCATTTTAACAATGTAAGATGATCGTATTTCAACATCAATTGTCAAGATTGTAGAGATTACAAATTGCCGTTTCAATACAAATGGCTTGCAAGTTACAAATTGGGTAGAATGTTTTTGAATGAATAGTTAAATGCACATACTTATTGCAGATCTCTTTTTCCCAGTTATACTAAAAATAGTAAAAGCGAACTTCAAAAAGGGTTGGCAGTTGTAGTGAGGTCCAGTATCAAAGAATTACATTAAACGGTTAGTGACCAACTATTAACGCTAAGATTGCTGCAGCAGAAAACACAACTACTAAATAATCTGCTCAGATGACAATACTAGCGATTACAAGCTGTGTGAGACACAAACATAACAATAAATGGAATTCTCCATTGTCAACCTGACAATCGCTGAATTAACATCAAAAGCGGTGCTTCCTCGTTTTTCCTTTGAGTTTAGTTACCTGTAAAGTCGTTTTCTGTGTTTTACAAATAAACTATAATTGCTAAGAAAATCCTTCTTAAACACAAATGCAATTACTAATCCACGTGCATAATAGTCTGTAAAGAAGTCAATCGTGAGAGTTTACCATCGACATACTATTTTATTTTCTATTATTGCTATTTTAAACTAATATAAATATATGTAAATCGAAAAATAGTTTCTTTGTTTAACACTATATAGCACGCATAGAGATATTATGTACTTGCATTGGACATGTGCTTAATGCCATAAGTTTTCAGTTTTATTTCAATAATATCTCATAAATTATATTTGTTTAAATTTTTTCTAAATACAATTCAACCTTGAAATATATATATTGTTTGAAGGTCTTAAACACAGGTGGTTAAAGGGGTAAATGTCTTATTGTTATTCTGATAGTTCTGGGAAACAAAATAACCTTAGAACAAAAATTATATCGAAGGGCATGTCCTTAACGGCAAAAGCACGTATGTATTTTCAATAGTTTCTAACATCGAGATAACCTCGAAAGGAAATATTTCAAGCTCTCAAACGCAAAGACATAAATGTACCTAGTGCTGATATTTTAATAATTAGTCCAAGCTATAATATATTAAATAAATTTTTTTGTAACAGTACTGGAAACAAAATATACGTATTCTATTACTATCAGCTTATTTGAAACGTCTACCATATGATAGAACACCTTAGTCGATATCTAATAGTGCCTAAACACAAAACAACACTGTAGCTATGAACGCATGCCCTAAGCACATGTTACTGAAGCAGCTGGATCTTATTTTCATTTTAACAATGACTGGAAACAAATCAACCTTGAGTAGAAGTATTTGAAACTACCAAGTATATGTTGTTAGGGACATGAACCTCTTATTTAGCATTTTAAATAGTTTCGGAATACAGAATAATCTTAAAATAATTATTTAATCGTCAAGAACATGTCTCTTGTAGGATGAATATCGTATTTTTATTTTAATAGTAACTGGAAACAAAATAACCTCGAGATACATTATTTGTCCTCAGAAGCCCTTAAGGGCATGTCACGCAGAAATCACTGCAATACTTTGATTATAATACTGTCTGGAAAGCAAATAATCTTGAAACAGATTGTTTCCTGATATGAAATCGTCAACTTATTCTTAAAATGTCCTTGAGAATAACATATCAAGGTTGTTTTCTTGTATAATAATTAATAACGTACGTAGTTTTATGTGTAGCTTATTCAGAAACCGAAATGATGAAAAAGAGAACGGAAGGTTTTCACCAAACTACATCAGATGTACATTTTTCTGGGTAACGAAAATACATTAGTGCTTAGCAGTGATTTATTACTAGCACTAAAATTGCACGGTTGCATGAAAATAAACTTTAGTTGCAGATTGAGTAAGAGTAGCCGTTCCATAAAACGGCATATACCTATTAAAGTGTCTAAAACTTTTATTAGAATTCTTCCACGAACTTCAGCTTATATAAAGCAAACACACAATTTGCAGCTTTTATACCCATATTAACGTCAAATTTACTAGAAAAAGGTTTCCGCGTTTTAGATATATAATTTCGCGTGTTTGTTTTTGCATTTTTAACATTTAGCAGCGCAAACTGCATTAAACCTAATTTATTTTATACAACCTGCTTCAATTTTTGGCGGACGCAATAACAGGTTCGCCCAAAGAAAAGCAATAAAAGCTCATTAGACTAGTCAGTATCTAATACCAGCAAACAAATTTTCTAAACTCATCGGCCATACAAGCCGATTTCCTAGTTTAAATTAGATTTTCAGCCAAAAGTGGATTGAACTTCGGAAATCCTCGCGAATTCCATTTTCAGAAGCTAGTTGTCGTTTCGAGTAGCGTTTTCGTTTCAGTTTTCAACGTTTTTGTTTCAGATCATTGTTGTGGGCTAGCCCTGGCTTAGGTCTCATTAAAGTCTTCTTTGTCCATATAATAGGAGGTTCATACGCCGTTGTAGCTAGCGGCACAGTAGAAGTCGAGGGTTTTGATTATCCTCCATATCATGTACTGCACGAAAGCTTAATTATATCATGAATATTAATAAAAACCTCTTTTAGAGCGAACTCTTTTATTAAATGCCGGGAAATGTTATGTTGCTGCATGTGGAGGGTGTTTGCTCAAGCTTATGAAAACAAAGCTAATTTGACGATTACAATCTGCTAGCTTTTGATCCCCTTTGAGATATTAGAATAATGGTAAGCCACAATACTTAAACTCGAGCTGATAGTTATACTAGAGAAACAATGGAAGTAAAATAAAAGTGCGGAGCAATAAATATTGTTGGGTAATTACTACGTTCCATGCAAATGAAAAATAAGCTGCTGCTGCTTTTTGTGTAATTACAAAAATTATTCTACACGGCGAACCTTTGAACTGTAAAATATGAAATTTTCAGGTTCGTACCTGCCCTGTCATTTGTGATTAATTGTTTTTGGGGTGCAAATCATAATATTTCGTGATATGTCACTCAATGTTTCATGTTTCATAAAAAAATAAGAATGTTTTGACTTAATTCCGGTTGCCATAACTCCGGCCGCGAAGCTAATGGAGTTACTGTAGCTAAGCAGTATGCCTGCTAATAGGAAAAACGATAGAACTATTATTATAGTCGAGTAAACTACCGTCTATTAGATCGCAAGGTATTGCTCCCGAACAGGATCAACTCAGTACTCAAAATCTAAAAAAAATTCTCTTCGTTTTCAATTTTAGCAGATAAAAATTACATAAGTAGTATCTTGATTCTAGGAATCGTGTCTGATGTGGTTGTTTAGATTCTAATTTGAAAGCATTGGCATTTCCTCAGGCGGCCTTGTTGGGAAAATGTGATGAGATATATTCTTTGAGGCTTTCGCGGTTTCTCGAACTGTCAGTATTACAATTTACTTTCGGCTTAGATCGCGTCGTCATTTGGGAACCACACCCAGCATTATCAGGTAAGGCCCGACCTGTAGCTTGTCTGCCTTTACAAGCATATGCTCTAAAAGTTTGAGCAATATTTGTTCGTAGGCCCTTTGTGTCTGCTGTCTGTATGTGTTTTCTTTCTGTAAACTGCGTGCCCCAAGTTACCATCTGGTTTACGTGTGAATGAAATACTGCCATTACTATAATTACTATCACACCCAGAGCAGTCCGAATCTCAGATTCAGAACACTTACAACAAAAGAAAACTCATCTCTTGATGTCGTTACAACAAAGCGGTTATGCAGCCACAGGAATGCAGAGAGCAATCCGCAATACGGAATAGCCCAAGGCCAAGGAGGAACTGACACTTCCGGAAGGCTTAGCTTTTCTACGTTACAGTAAAGGCACTACTGATAACATTGGGCATGTTCGTACAAGGTGCAGCATGAAGACAGTCTTTAGGACTAATGAAACTTTGGCAAACGGTTTCATATCCGCAAAAGATCATATATCAAATTTTAAATCAGCCGGGATCTACAACATCCCTTGCTCTTGTGGCTCAAACTACATCGGACAAACAGGTCGTTCCATTGAGTTAAGATTGTGAGAGCACAAAGGTGACTGCAAACGCAAACGCTGATTTAACTGGGCATAAGATGGACTTTGACAATGCTCGGGTACTCGCCAGAGTACCTCATTACTTCCCTCGTATAATACGTGAAGCAATTGAAATTGAAGAACAATCTAACAACATAAACAGGGAGGATGGTGTTAGACTCAGTAAAGCATGGACTCCAGTAGTTTAGCCTCTAAGGACTCCTAAGCATCATCGATCTCACGATCACGCTCCACCGGATCCGTCTTTGCCCAACGAAGACAGCCACATAGAACTCCGTCGTTCTACTCGACTGACTCAAACAGATTTAAATACCTCCGCTTCCCGGATTTGAGTGTTCTATTCACTCTGAAGATGCAAGCTGCAATGTCTTGCGAAACGTTAGTTTGTATGGGTTCACAAACAGCTAACAGACATAAGCTGATTAAGTATTGTAGTGCGCGTGTGCTACATTTATCGGGTTGCCTTATTTTGGGTTGGATATGTTTTTGTTATTGTTTACATAGTTACGGAAATCTTGAACAGTCACAAATAAATCCTGCTCTCCAATTTTTTCTTTTAATTCAAATATATTTGGTGTTCGGAGCTTCAGTAAGGTCTTAGCACCGTATTTGGTGACCCCGACGTCATGTTAAATCTTCTATTCAGCATCCCATGAGTCAGGGAGTTGTGGAATGATTCCACCGCACGTTAAAGGAAGCACTCAAGTAGGTTGGTTCGGCGGACTGGGTTCACCAATTACCGTTAGTTTTGTTAAGCTTACGTTCTGCAGTTAAGGAAGAAGTCGGTGTTTCTTCGTCGGACATTTTATATGGCACAGCGCTTCGCTTGCGGGGTGATTTTTTTCAAGACTTCAAGACCTCTAATGATGTGAACATTCCAAATTTTGTAATGCAACTTCGCAAACGCATGTCACGGGCGAAATTTTTTTTTACGAAGACGAGCATTACTCCTCTTATTTTCCCAGGGATCTTTTTTCAGTGACGCATGTATTTGTGCGCAATGATTCTCAAACGTTAGGATTAAAGCAGTCGTATTTAGGTCCTTTCCGTGTGTTACAGCCATCGCAAAGATTTTTTTACTTGAAGATTATGTTAGGGAGGGGAAAGTTTCAATCGATAGGCTTAAACCCGCCCACTTTTTAAAGAGCTCATAACATTACACTCACATTCACCTTTTTTTAATGTTTGTAAACATTATTTTTTTGCGGGTTTTTGTTATGCATACAAACGTTTTTCTTGTTTCTGGTTTCAGACCTCACTCACTTCTCCGTCCTACCCTGTTTTCCCGTTCCAGTTTAATTTAATTTAGCTTTAAGGACTTTGTATTATTCTATCTCACTTGTACTAGTCTTAAGTTTTTTTATTGTTCAATGCCAATTTGTTATTTTTAAGGGTTATTTTAAAAAAAATTTTCCGCATAAGTGTCTTTTAACTACCACAATCGTTCCAAATTTTTGATTACCTCTATAATGTGGGTCAAAATTTTGTTTCGAACACGTGATTGTGGAAGTTTTCCTTTTAACATGCGTTTTTTTCTTTTTTTGGAGGGAGGAGGGGGTAACTGTAGTGCGCATGTACTACATTTATCAGGTTGCCTTGTTTTGGGTTGGATATGTTTTTGTTATTGTTTACATAGTTACAGAAATCCACTATCGTGTGCAGTTATAAATAAATCGTGCTCTCCAATTTTATCTTTTAATTCAAATATATTTGGTTGTCGGACCTTCAGTAAGGTCCTAGCACTATAGTATTACTGTCCTGGCAAACAAAATACATTAAGATCAAATCCTTGTCCACCTCAAGGTTTAAATAATCCAAGCACATGGCCCTGTTTAGGCAGGCAGGGCCTACGAACAAATATTGCTCAAACTTCTAGAGCAAATGCTTGTAAAGGCAGAAAAGCTACAGGTCGGTCTTTACCTGATAATGCTGGACGTAGTTCCCAAATGACGACGCGGTCTAAGCCGAAAGAAAATTACAATATTGACAAAATGCAGTGAGGTTATTAACTTGTAATTATTTAAATCTGGATAATTTAATATAAAGTATTCAAATCACTTATCTACATAAACTTCCAAGATGTATGTAGTATTAAATGTAGGCTTGTGATTAAGTTTCCATATTCAATCCAACATAATATGCCTTTTAAACATTATTTTCAAAGATATATTATTGCATTAACAATATTAAATTCAGGAACGTATCGTGTTTGACTAGCTCAGCTTTGAAACAGATTGTTATACGAGAAATTATTTTTAATACTTGGATTTCACCAGAGCTGCAAAACTAGTAATGTGGCACCAAAACGTCAGTTTGAAAGACAAATCAACTCAAAATTCATTAAAATATGGCATCAGATCGAATAAACGTCTACACAGGGTGGTCTCGAAATTGGGTGAGATTCAGAGTACGAAAACAAACCGAAAATTAAGAGTGGACATTTTTTTGATTGTCATTCATTGTAGTTAAAAAGAAAATTTAACATTTAAAATATCGTTTTTAAAAAAACGACTAACATTAACAAAACAGATATTGCCCACACCTATTGTCACAAAATGTGTTCAAATAGGTTGCCTCCTGATTCAAGCCAAACATTCGCACGATGTATCATGGAAGCGCGAACCTTCTGAAGCATATTTTCGTTTATTGATACCACAGCAGCGTAACTACGAGCTACGACATCTACAGGATTCACAACAGGTTCACGGTAAAAGTTTTCTTGCAAATTTTCACAGAAAAAGAAATTTAACGGACTCAAATCGCACTAACTGCATTATTGCTTTATAACCAACCCAAATTTTTATTGACCTTCGTCTTTTATGAAATCTTCTGCGTATTGCGTGAGGATGTTCATCCCTCCATTCATGCAGCTTATGAGTATCTCTGATACTCGTCTCAGTAAATGTGGATTCATCACTACACAGAACCTATTCAATAAAATGTGTATCATTGTTTACCTTTACGATCCAAAACAGTAAACAAGTTGTCCAGAGTTTTGTTTGTCCAAATTAGTGCAGTTAGATATTGTTTGTTGTATCCAAATCTCGGCCACACGCTAGTAAATTCAGCTCTCGACACTTCTTTCCAATCAGGATACACCATTAATTGATTATAAACTTGTATGAATCAAATTAAGGTCCTAACCCCCAAACTGTTTGTAGGTAAAATTCCGCATTGTCGTTTCTTCTCATAAATTAATTCTACCATTTTAATATTTCGAAGCACCTTCTTTTATTTATTTATTTATATTTAATTATTTTTAATTATTTCTTGTAGATTCCAAATATTCCACAAGTGACATTGACGTTTGTGTCAACGACGCCAAGTTCCAAACTTGCGACGAAATTCGACTTTTTCTGAGTTTGCCCAAAAGCTCATTAATAAGACGATAACAAAGGACAATCTAAATAATTGCCACTCTAAATTTACGATTTGTTTCAATCAAATCTTATAAACAGGGGCGTCAATTTTGGGACGCCCTGTATAACTTTGATGTAAATTCTTTGGCGCCAATTTAAATTAGGTACATCTGATTACAATAATTGGCAAAAAAATCATAACCGATTAAAATGTAGTATATCATTTAAATATTGTTTTTAAACTAGTTAAAAGCTCAAAAATACTGTGTTTCTTGTGAAAGCGGTTTATTTCCTAAAACTAATAAATATCATATAAATAGAAATTATGTCGAATGGTAAATACTTAGAAATATCCATATACTTCACTGAAAAGTCAAATGTTTAAAATTGCCGTATTAAAATTAACTCAGCCTTAGAACAGATTATATGATTTAGTTCCATTCTTAAGTATTATTATTATTAGATCTACAAATCTAGTAATATGGCCAAGAAATTCCTTTTGAAGGCTATGTCGTTATAAAAATTGGCAAACATCAACTGAAAATTCTTGACAAGAAAGCTTTTAAACGAATATGATTTGAAATAGTTTGTTTGCCAGAAATTTGATTTATCTCTAGGAGTTTATAGAGTTTTTAAATGTTAGGTACGTTAAAAGACAAAAATTACAAAATATCAACTCAAAGTTCATATGGTGGTGTACGGTCGACCTAACGTATTAAAACAGATTGTTTAACGAAGAGGCATCATAAAATAGAAAGATCCGTATCAATTATATCATATCAGCAATTAAAGGTTTTGAATAGAATCTTAATGCAAAATATGGGAAGCTGTTTGGCTCATATCTTAGATTAGGGATTTATTGGAAATTTCATCGGTTTTAATAGTTATGTATTTTAAAAAGCAAATTTCAAACACATATTGTACTAATGTATTAATATTAATTAAAATGTGAGTTACTCGGCGATACGTTACGAAACAACCAAGGCAGTTTGTTTCTAAACTTCCTGAAATCAGTGAAGACGTCATCTTGGAGAATGATTGAGCGGCCTTATTACTAAGTAACTAATTACCATGTCGGTGTGAAATTAACACGAACTGGTAGCAGCCCTTTCATGTCCTTATCAGTGCGTGCGCGTGCAGCTTATTAAACAATCTCAAACTAAACTAAAAGAAAATTTTCACCGTACACCTTGGTACCTCTCCAATGCGTCATAGTCCCTCCAGTGCTAAGCTTTAATTTCCATCTAAATAAACAAGCTAACTAACGCCAAATGCATTATTCAAGGGCCGCCCTGGGCTTCAACAAATCGTACCCTTTTTGGCTTTCAGTCCTCGCGTTTCTGTACGAGGGAAATTTTTATCGCGCCAGAGTCACGCGATTGGAGTCACGTTAGTTAATGAGATGTGCACAAAGATACGGCCGTCTATGCATAAATAAAGCCCCATAAATTGTCTTCAAACTCACCCCCGGCTTCGGTTTACATAAATCGTGATAATGCACCTCTAATAATTCCGACGTGCGTGTGTGATGTATGTTTGTAGTTACGCGTATGCTAGCAAAAACCGGACTAATATTAAAATCCGCTTCGCCTGCAAATCGCGTTCGTTATTTTCTCTATAAATTTACCCTATTTTGTTGTTTTTTATGCAACCTGAGCTTGTTTGTGACGCACTTAAGTTCAAAGCCGAACTTGTTGTTGCTCGTAGTACAGAAAGCGGCCCGTTCTGTGCATTCTAAGGTTATTTTGTTTGTTTTCGCGACTCCCGTAATATATCACATTGCAAGAGTTGTGTTTTTGTTGCCGTAGGAATCCGCTCCGACTGAGTAACGCTGTCATTTCTCAAGAGATATTGCCTCACTTCAGGGGTGGTAAAAGTATTAAAATGAAGCACGGTGAAGCACTGTTCTCGCTGCGCTGCTGGGCTAGTGATTATTCAGCTTTTTCCTTGGTTTCTCCGACAGACAACAAACAGAGGTTTATTATTTTCGACCAAGATACATTAATCGTACTAAATCTGAATTTACTAGCAACAGAAAATGTGCTTGAAACATTAGGATGTGGGTCACTAGAGTAAGTCCATTCAAAAGTATCTTCTGACAGAGACATTAAAAAGACCAAATGGCACGAAGCATTTTTACTTTCAAAATATTTCTATCCTTTCTTATGTGTTAACATGATTTATTTATCTGTAATCACTTCAAGTAAAGCGTAGGTGAGGCTTGCTGAAAAAAGAGAAATCTATCTACTACACGAAGCAGTTAACCCGATATTACAATCAATTCTTCGTTAATGACGGCCATGTCACCAAACTATTTTGCCTTTCTTCTCGTATAATATTTGATGGTATTCTCCACCTTCTTTTATATAGCGTTTTGTGTATTCAATTTGTTTCTAGGTTCCTTAGCGACGTTGTCTTCCAGCCCTTTCGCGGCGGATCTCGTTTCTCCCATTTTTTCATTGAGCACTCTTTAGGATTTCTTCTGCCGTCCATCCTTATTGCCAATTTCATACTTGTACCTTATTTTTGGTCATGGTTCATTGGTCCTAGTATTCTCCTTAACATTTTCCTTTCGAATGTATCAACCGCCTCTATTATTTCTTGCATAAGGATCCATGTTTCACTTCCGTTGCATAAAGAACAGTCATACAGTTGTTCCATATATGCAACTCCTTGTGATTCTATGTACTTGTCTAGGTCGAAATGTGGCTAGTATTACGAAATATGTTCCTCTTATTAGATGGCGTAGATGGCTTCGTATTTTTCTGTTGTTACTTCCGTTCATTCTGATGTTGACTCTTAGATATGTGAAATACTTTACTACGTCAATGTTTTGTTTCCTATTGTAATGTTCTGCCTTACTCTACGCGATCTTCCCCATTTAGCATCTTCTTCTTTTCTATATTAAGAGTGTGCTTTCTTTGCTTGATGTTCTCACTGTTTGTATGCTTATGTGGCTGTTACATTTTAATATATTTGTGTCATCTGCGTAAACCAACAGTTGCGCAGATTTGTTGAGAGGTGATTACGAAAACATTATATGTTGCACATAGGAACGAGATGCCTCAATAGTTTTTGCATTGCAGTATATCTTCCTTTTCATACATAGAGGATATAATTCTTCTGCTCCACTCACTAGAGTGAAGACATACCTTCTTTCTATATGATTGTTATTAGCTTATATATTGTTTTTGGCATGCTCTTGTCCTCTACTTTGAGAACATCTGCTAAAATAGCGTCCATAGTCTATAACTTGTTATTTTTCTGGCCTTCTAAATATTGCTGCCCCACCGTCTTCTACAATTGGTGGCGCTTGTAGCTTCTTATTTATTGTCTCATTTTCGTTGTTCTGTTTGCGCTTCTGTTTATAGCATCGGATAAAAGGAGACCAGGTATTCTTTTCGTTCTGTATCTCAGTTATGCTGTCTAGGCAATTGCATCACTGTATACTGTATAGATATTCTTAACTTATAACGTCCTCTCAGTTGTTTAAGGTGCTTGTATTACTTTTCTGTTCCGCTTTCTTTGAAGCGTTTTTGTATTTGTAGTACTATTTTTGGATCTTTTCTTCTTTCGTCTACCTAATTTATCTACTTTTCATTTATTTTATTGGTAGTTCTTCTTAATTTCTCGGGTATTTCGTTATATATACAGTTTAAATGCTGCATTTCTTTTCTTAGTTACTTGTTCGCAGCTCTTGTCGAATCATTCTCCTTTGCTTTGTTTTTGATCCCTATAATTGCCTGTATTCCGAGTCATTGCTCCGCTACAGTTGTTTACCCTGTTTCTTCTTTTGAGTATTCTTCTAACTGTTCTTTACTTCTTCTATTTAACTTCTAGGTTTATCTAAATTAGTTCTTCCTGAGCATTTTGTTTTTCCTGCATATGAGGGTGAGGCCCATGCACCATTGTGAATGTCGCCGGGTGAGAAACATATTGAGGTAATGCCTATATGCTTGCTGGTCGCGAATCTATAACGTTATTCCCTTTTTGGTTTGATTCACCATGTAGCTCTTTCCTTCCAATTGTATCTTGATATTCTTCTCAATTGCCCATTTTGGCATGCCGAACGCCTATTATATATATATATGTATATCATCGTTTGGGGCTGGGCCATTTACTCACTGCAGTTGTTGATGGAACACCTTGCTGTCCTATCTAAATGCGATACCAATAACCCCGTTTCTTAGGTTTTTAGGAATATACACAAAAGTGTGTGTTCTAGCATCTTCCATTCCATCTCCTAAACTTCGTGTTTCTTGGATGGCTGTAATTACGATGATATATTCTTAAATATTTCTGCAAGATATATAGCAAAGCATTATGCAATTTCCTGGTCGGTTGTTGCCTATTATAGCCATGTTTTTCATATTAGCAGGATATAGATATTTCTGTCTGTTAGAAATCCTAGTCTTTAATTCTATTTTTCCCTACAAGATTGTGGCTGCGTTGTCATGTTGTCCTTTCTACCGTCTGCTAGAATTGTAATATTTAGATTGTTTTGCGTATATGATCTGTCAACTCGTAAAACGACATGGAATCGTTCTTTCTCACAATAGGCCCAAAATTCAAGACCAAAGCTACAGTAGTTGTAAGGACACGCATTAGGACCTTCTGCTGATGACGGCTAAGAAAAGGGAACTTCTGAAACTTATGTTTGAAGACAAATATTCTTATGCATCCTCCGGTCCAACAATATATTGGCCACATAATAAACACATCGCCTTAACATTTCCAACAACAATCAAAGCTATCTCGCGTATCTACATAGATGTAGCGGCTAGTTACAATTAATGTGAAATTAATCAGAAATAGGTCTACGTACATTCTGTAATATAACAACTTTTTTTCACAATTAATGTAGGTATATCTACATATTTAGTAGGTAGTGGTACATCACCAGATTAATAGTTTTCAGTAAATTTGAAACTACTGAAAATTGTACAGACCCCAGAATCGATATAATTTTATTCAAGCTACAATATTTATACCACTACCTATGCAATTTTTGTCTTAATTAATATTATAAAGGCAGTTTAATCGTTATCGAGCAATTATTATTCCTAAAATGAGCAAAATTGATATATAGAGCTAAGATCGACTTCCATTAACAAGTGGCTAACGTAAACGACTTTATACTTTGTAAGACTATATAGTTAAAGTTCTGGAAATTGCTTTGATCACGAGAGAAGGTCTTTGATCAATTCCCAAGCCACAATCTTTAGGACAAAAAAATTTGATTGTCCGACTTAAATAAAGAACGACCTTGAATATGCTTCATTAACCCTCTAACAAAGTAATTATGATGTAGAACAGCGTGGTTGATAAAAATGCACGTAATCACCCTCCCGTTCCTTCAGTGTTAGTTTGCTTCTACAAAGGAAATATCCCTTAGGTGAAACAACCTGGAACAACCTCGTCAGTTTTAATGTCTGCTGAACGCGTTTATAGTAAACCTTAACAAGCAACCCTGTCTCCTGCATTTGAAATTTAGAGAATATTCCTTTGGCGGAGCAATTTTAAATTAAGTTGTACTAGGAAGATCGTATTTGTAGACGGAATGTCGTCCCCGTTTACTCTGGAATAAGAACGTAACAAGCAGAGCTTTAAATTCATTTCAAAATATATTATTATTGTCGTTGGAATGTATTAAAGTGCATTTCAAAATTATGATTCATCCCTGTGCGGTGCTTTGCCAGAACTAAGTTCTAAGTTCATCGAATGGCTTAACTAAGTAAATCTCTGAAAAGAAACCTCTTATTAATATAATTCTTCCAACTATAGAACCATTTTAGTGTGTGCATTCAAGTTCGCCTATTTCGTGTATCATCATCCGCCATAATATTATGATATAATGATCGACCCTTCCTTCTTAAAACTCCGATCAACCCTTATCGCCGAAACCCATGGATAAGGTCTTTGCCACCTAATGCAACTGTACTTTCCTAAGTTAAAGAAATATTTCTGAATTTAACCTCTAATAAAATGAAAGGTCATTTTTTATTAGGAGTGGTAGCTTTTCTGACGCGACCTTCATTCGGAAGTATCAGCGGCAGTCGACTGGCCTGGGGCCTAAATTAGTATCGTTACAACTTGCACTGTTTTTCTTTCGCGTTCTCATATTACTCGCGTAACTGGATCTCGAGTTTGACATCTCTGAGCAGAGAAGTTAGACGGCATCAAATTAAACGTCATAAATCAGAAAGAGAAATGTTCCATCTTATTACATTGGCAGTAATATTCAGCATGGCACTGGTATATTACCTTTATTAGTTTTTATTATATTTGGAGCCTTCTGTCAACAGAATATTACAGAATAATGTGGACGTAGATGGCTATGAAACGAGTTTACTGAGCGTTTTAAGATAAAATCTGATTTAGAAGTTGTGCAAATCGGCACGCGGGAATAACACAGCATAATAATTTGCTTCAGAATTTTGCTGCATGCTCTAGCTTGAGGGTAATGTTACATTATGCGAAATATCGCGTTTTATTGCTTGTATCTGCTTGCATTGCGCAAACAGAACGTATTTCTCGTACACGTGAAGTGCATGCCGGGCAAAATAGTCGTAATGTCAAATCAAGTCTAATAACGGAGCTTTTCCGCTCAAAACGACATATTTACATCTCGTGCCTTCGCTACAACTTTAAAACCAAACTTTGAAACGCAAATCGTTTATCGAAAAATTACACATACAGAAAGCTTGTTATTTGATTTGGCTGTTATTATTTTTTCCATTTTTGAATGAAAATGCTAAGGTAATCGAAACGAATGCATAAAACATGAAGGTACGTAATCTCAGGTTCTATCGTTCATGACGTATTTTCAGCAAATTACTCCAATTTACCGGTTCGAAGATTGAACACTGCATCGCGGTGATGCACCGCTGCGTTTGTGCTCATCGAATAGACTTTAAATTCTGAGCATACTTCCCGTTAATTTTATGCTCTTCTATGTTTAAAATTGTTAAAATTTCAATTTTTTCTGCGGGCGCCTCTAAGCTCGCCGGGGTTGGAGGTCGAAGGGATCTTAAAAGTTTTCTGGGGATTTACATGTATTATGTAAATGATTCCGGGCTAAAAGGCTCGAGGAACGTATCATGAAATTATGCTTCGTTTTGCTTCATCCTAAACAAAGCCCAAGGTGAATTTCCTATAAATTAATTTGGAAAATGTATTTCTTTAGCTAAGAAAATAAATACACAGAATGCCATCTAAAATCAGATGATTAAATCTTTTTGTATGAAAAGTTTGAAAATCTCCAAGGTTTCAACATTCATTTAAAATTGAATCAACGTGAAAGATTAGAAGACTGAAAACATGTTAGAGATACCGTGAAATTCAAACAGAATTCTGTGTAGAGGACAATAATTAACGGGGAGACTGAGAAGCAACTTAAATGTTATCTTTTTTCAGTCTAATTCTCATTTTTTTCTTTTAATCAAACTACTGAACTGTAAAATTAAAATCTGTTCTGTAGTTACTTTAAAGTAGTCGATATATCTTAAAGATTGCACAAAATATATCTAGCGTTTAACATTAACAGCAGTTACTATTTGGTAAACCAATTTTCTATTCAACTATATTTTACATTAAAAACCAAGGGCTTTACGGACCAACTGGCTTTTAGTCGGACCGCAGCAGGAAAGATGGAAGTGCCTTCGGCTTAGCTCAGCGAAGCTTAAGGGAAGGAAGTCTAACGTAGTTGCTTACAGGGTAAGTCTAAATTAATGAGCGGCACCCTCAAGGTTACAGCTGATTACAGGTTCTCCTAGGAGGGCCGAGAAACCATCAGCCTACGGGAATTGAACTCACCTTTATTGTGCCTCCTCCTGTATAATGTTTACAAAGTCCATACACATACAAATACACAATAATAAGAGATCGTACTACATTTCAACTGCATCCAAATCTATGAAGTAAAATATAGCACACAAATATACAATTTCCAACGCGCCAAGTAGAAGTATAGACTAAACAAATCAGTGTTGGGACGTCCAAACCAAAAAGCCTGCGGCCACTGGCATACGAGATTTACTTTAATAAACAAACAGAACTGCGCAGAGAGCGATGTTCGAGTTTACAAATTAAATACATTTTAATACACTTTACCCTTAACAAGTAATGAGACAATTAGCGGCTGAAGGTCGCTTCACTTTAAAGCAGTCATGAAACGATGGGCAACTGAAGCTTGCCTTGCTTTAAATATAACAAGAAAATTAATTATGTCGTCGAATAAAACCCCAGTTAAATCCCACAAAATAGATTTAATCTTGTTTAACGGTATAAAATGGTTAAGGTTTTCGATACCCACTTGGGATCATCATCAGACTAAAATAACCACATATAAACATTTAACATGTTCAGAAAAAGCAAATAAACTAATAAATTTATACTTTTAAACAAGAGTATATCTATTTTGTAGGATTTGACTGTGGTATTATTCAACGACATATCTACCTTATTCCATTATGAGGCTTATGGACATTAATGAGTTTAAGAAAATTAAACTATTCTGTTTCTTATTTACAAACGAAGCACTGGTAAACAGGGGACAATAATCACTGTGTGGTACATTGGTAAGTTTACCTTAGTTTTCTTCAGGTAGGGAGTAGAGAGAGAGGCACAATTTGGGGTGTTCCTGGATCCTGGAGAAGCAGAAAAAATCGCAGGCACTCCGTTGAAGGTTGGATCACGTAGAATGCACTAGGGTACGGGAGTTGGAACGATTGCGCCACAGTCATCGCCAAGACTGTGTTCGGGAAACGGGAAATCTCGAGTGTTCTTGCAGTCAGGAACGAAACCTCCGTACGAGAGTTTAAAGCGTTCAGACGCTACAATGATGAAATAGAAGAGTCACGGGCTTGATGGCTGTAATCCGACACAGGTCGAGAGAACAATTTAACACAAAATTGTCTTTAATAAAGCGTAACACTCTGCTAATATTTTAATCCGGCGAAATACCGAAGAATGTTCTGCCACCAGGCGACAAAAGCGATGAGGTAATTTAATCTAGCAGAGGCGCTACGAAAACTCCCGTGTTCGAACAAAACCACGTGCGTTCAGCTTCAGAGGCTTAGGCCGACTGCTTTTTCCCTTCTGCTGCCAAAAATCCTTACCAAACGTAATGATTTTTCTTCCACGTGTAACTTCCGAGGAGCGTAGGATTTTTAGTGCCATTCTGCAGACAAAAAATTCTAGGAACTGTTTTCGATCAGCACTATAGACAAAACATCTCGTCGGCGTTCCTTTAAATTCGGAAAAGGTGACCTCCAGTAAAATAAACTTTGGAAGTAATAGAATAGTAGTCGACTATGGGCGGCAATTAAAATAATACTATAATTAATATGAAGTTGCAAGACTAAACGAACGTTACAGGAGAAGGAATAACACTTCTCACTAGCTATTTCAAGTTGTATAATAATTAGAAGTATACATTTTAATTAAAATTAAGATGTTAATGAGAAAAAGAAGAATAATATTGTAAATGTATCAAGATTGTGAATAAAAATTACCCCAATTGTAGTCTAAAAAGGCACTTCAAAGATAGTTCTAGCTAGATAATCGAATAACATTTTTAGTGGCAATATTGTCAGCTTCACTTTATTATCGTGTCAACTGTGGCACCAGCTTAGAGCTTAATAAGGTTTCTTTGCAAGCAAATAGGAATTTGAATAAATATGTTAAGTACTATTTTCAACAGGATAACCACCTCATCTTACCCCATATAGCCAGAAGTGGGTTGCACAGCCAAACGCTGCTAGCGCAAGATAAATGCTCACAGCGGCCGGTCGTACTTTGGGGGGGCATGCTAAGCCGTCGGCCCCGGCTACCACTACGATGGTAGTCGCTAGGTCACGTCAAAAACGGACATAAAGCCTTAGCTTCGTTATTCTTTATTTCAGATCAGATAGACAAGTTTTTGTATTATCTGGTAGAGAATATTACCGGCTTTTTATCTGCCTCAAAATTTAGAACATAGTTTTGATAACTGAAAAAAATGACGCAAGGAAACATGATTTTAAAACAAACTAAAATTAAGTAACTTCGTGCAGTAAATATATTGATATGTTTAATGTTCCAATTGCATAACATCCACAAGGATTATATTCGCAGTTTATTAATTATTCGCTTCTAGCGAAAGAGAATGTTCGAATTACCTGGCTAACGTTTATGGATTATATACAGATTTTTTCCAGATGTTCATTAAATAAAACTATACAGACTACTTTTAGGGAGTTTACCTAGCATTGGAGTTTTTGCTTCATAAAGAGCGATCGTAATATATCCTCTCACCCTACTAACTTTTGAACGACTTGATATTTTTTCACATCCCATATTTAAATTTTATAACCTTCAAAATGGCAGCTAGGCGCCATCTTGAACTATTTTTTGTAATGAGGGTTGAGTAACACCTCATTTGAAAGGTATTTTAATTCTGCGTCTGATCCTTGAGTTTCATAAAAAAGTATTCATCCAGAAAAAGATGACAGATGATTGGAAATAACAAGTGTCTGGAAAAAAGAAGGCACCCGGAAAATTTTGCGATTTGCGGTCCGAATATCTTGTTGGCCGCGTCGAGGACAACAACTTTTCCTTATGGCACTGTCCCGTAACTCGTACAGTTCGGCCGCCAGGGACGTCCAAATTGGAAACACGGATCGACGTCCAGCACGTGTCCATGTCATCGCAGGCGGTTGGTCGCGAGCTCAATCATTTCGCATACGTACGGCGTATCGACAATCGGTTCTAATATACCTGAAGGGGGCGCGCAGGACGCCGGCTAGGTTTTTATGCCAATTTTTACGTTTTCGTTTTCAACGTTTCGGCGTCCCTCGCGTCCTCTTCGGGGATGTTAGAACCGCTTTCACCGGTCGCCGATGCACCGTACTTATGCGTACAGATTGAACTGGGACCCACCCACTGCTATGACGTGGACACGTGCTGGACGTCGATTCGTGTTTCGACCTATAGTTTATTTTAATTTAATTTCTTGACTTTGAATAAACAAGACCTGAAATAGAAAATCTCCAAACATATTAACGTCCTTAATTTTTATTATATTACTACGTATGTAGTTTATTGCATAACAACTGTGACCTAGAGAGTTATTTGAAGGTAAAAGTAAAAGATACAATGGCGCTGGTTTAATCTTAATTCTAAACGTATATTTTGATTCTTGTGTATTTTTTCTCTCTATTTGGGGATGATACTGCACACATGGCAAAGCGTTACCTAGGTAGAGTTTTTTCCATTTTCCGCTTAATAATGAATACTAAAAAATTAATTTGTGGGTGCCCAGGAGCCCTATCGTGTTAGGGTATCCAAACACCATTAACTTCCTTTAAATATGCATTGTCCATCAAGCTAAGTACACACCACAAATTTATAATGAAGTTATGGCATTGATGTGAGTACACATGTTGAGCGTAAAACGTGCGTCCCTCCCTACTAGTAAATGTTTACTCGGGATCCTCTCGTCGGCGTCAAGGATCCATGTGGTCATTTTTCCAAACATTAAAATTCCTGCGACTTTTTCCACTGAGAGGCAATTTCAATTATTAATAGCGGCGATAATATACGGCATTCAGACCTGACAAATGTTTAATGCAGTACAACAAATAGATGAAACGTGAGCTGTATCTCAGCAGAATCGTTAAACCTTGGTAAATAGCTAGTAAAGTTGGCAATAAATCTGTCACTTCTTCCAATAGATCTCCCTACACACTGAATGGCTCCTGATGCCTGCATTTCGGTACAGCGATTTTATTTAGGAATTTTAGATGCCACGTGATTTATATCATTCTCCTTTAATATTGCACCACAACTCGAAATATTGAACGTTGTGTTTTATGAGGCCCTTTCTTTAAAGCTGAACTGCTACCTCAGACAAAAATGACAAGGAAAATAGTCGAGATATAGGATGCTGCATGGAGCTGGTTTTCCTCAAATGTTAGAGAGAGGAGAAATAATGAACAGAGTACAGTTTGCTGAAAGAATTTATACCCAAAATGTATTTCTACTAATTGAAAATTTTGGTTGTGGTTCGTATAAGTTACTTTGAGGATCTTAATATTTTCACTTATCATCAATTTCCCTATTCACAGCAAATAACTTTTTAGAAAAGAACTTTTCAAGTAATTATAAAACAAAATATTTTATTTTAAGAACACCAATTTGTTCAATGTCGTACAAATTACAAAGTAAAGGTGCAAATTTCAACATTATATTCATTTTCAACTATAAATCCATCTTCACGCTGTATATATCTAAATTGTATGTACAGCAATAAGTAATAATGGCGAGGCTGTACACCCAATGAAGGAATTTGGTCTGCAAAGCGGAGCCTTGCTTTCACATCGTGTTGTCGCGTGCTAAATTCATGACACGTGGTGATTTGGTGGGCATCACGCATTAGCCAACCGCATGATTACCCCTCGTTCGTTGGAACGCAGGTATCCAATTATTTAAAACAACTGGGTACACCATCCGGCAGGCATCGAGTCGGGGCTTTGAACGCCCGATCTTCTGTACCGGAGCCCAGTATCTACTGTAACCACTGGGCCACGCTGGAGTATAAATATATTTTTAAATATCTAGTTTCAAGTGAAAATTAGTTATTTTGAAATTGCGATAAATGTGTAACTTTTGAACTAAACTTTTCTAGTTGAGAATAGAAAATTATTTAAACTTAAACTGGAAATTTCTACCGGGAAGGTAATAAGTTACTAGCAATAGTTTCAATTTCAAAGGCAGTATCTATTATTTCAAACCTAGGAATTGTTGAAATGTATTAGCTTGGGATCTTACTACCTCAAAAGATAAATGAGGTCTTTCTAACGCATTTAGGATTTAAACTATAAATGTACAAATTTTCCAAACGAAATAAAATATTTCGAAACTTTTGAACAATTTTTGTTGTGACTCAAAATAAGCGTTTTCTATTGTCACCAGAACTACGTTAATAAGCGACCTATCCATTTGCGGCTTCTTAACTAAAAGACAACATAACCAATATTGAAATAATATGATAAAATTATTAAATAAATACAGAGAATTAAAAAAGAAATTGCAAAAGGTAGTGTAAACACTACTTTTAAAACATATGTGCAATAAATTTAGTGAAATTTGTTCACTTCACTGTAAAGTACCAACAATTACCCCACTAATGCATACAACGTCTATCTCAAAATTTGCCTGATTTTCTTATCAATAGAAATATGCTAAAACTCTGCTACCAAATTTTTTCATTGTGTATTATACGACTTGTCTTTTACATTGGCCGCAGTTTGCCTTGTAGCCTTTAGGTAGATGGCCCTAAAATCCTGGAAGCACAGCGAAATGAATACAGTTCGGTCGTAAAATATTCTCCCCCCTACTAACTTTTGAACAACTTGATATTTCATAAAATTTTGTGTGCTTTAATGGGAGGCTAAATACTACTTTTTAGTCCACATTTAAATTTTATAACAACAGGACAACAACTTTTCCTTATGGCACTTTCCTGTATCTCGTACCGTTTGGCTGCCAGGGGTGTCCAAAGTCGAAACACGAATCGACATCCAGCACGTGTCCACGCCATCGCAGCTGATCGGTCGCGAGCTCAATCTGTTCGCATAAGTACGGCGAATCGACCACCGGTTCTAATATCCCTAGCGGGGCGCGGGGAACGGCAGCTAAGTTTATATGCAGATTTTTACGTTTCTTTTTTCGACGTTTCGGCGTCCCTCGTGCCCCCTTCGAGGATGTTAGAACCGACCGTCGATGCGCCGTAGTTATGCGAACATATTGAACACGTGACCGACCCGATGCGATGACGTGGACACGCGCTGGATTTTGTACGCCTGGCGGCCGAACTGTACGAGCTACGAGAAAGTGCCATAAGGAAAAGTTGTTGTCTTCGACGAGGCCAACAACATATCCAGACCGCAAATCGTAAAATTTTCCGGGTGCCTTCTTTTTTCCATAAACTTGTTATTTTCAATCATCTGT
>JABXWE010009961.1:0-35274 GCA_014611495.1 Limonius californicus
CGTAGAATAAACTAACTGTTTCATGTAGCCCCACAAAAAGAAGTCACAACTTTTATTTGGCGAACGAGCTGGCCATGGAACTGCCCCGTTTCATCCAATCCACCTTTCAGGATAGTTATTATTTAATCATTCCCTTACATCCCTAGCATAATGAGGGTGAGCACCATCAAGCAAAATCCACATATTACGTCGTGTCTCTAAAGATACGTTTTCAAGCAATTCTGGTAGGATTTCTTTGAGAAAGTGTAAATACAGAGCTCCATTTAAACGAGCAGGTAAAATGTATGGCCCAATAACGTGATCACCTATAATGCCTGCCCATACATTTAGGGAAAACCGTTGTTGGAAAGTGTGAACCACTATTTCGGGTGGATTCTCATCTGACCAAATGTGGGTATTATGTACATTAAACACCTCTTCTTGCGAAAATCCTGCCTCATCAGTAGATAACAAATTGAACAGGAAATGGTTGGTTGGTTTGATTTCCAAAAATCGTGCCTACGTACATAATCTGCTGGTTGCAAACCATGAATGCGTTGAACGTGGTAAGGGTGTAATCCCTGATCGCGCAAAATCCACCAAACAGTAGAATGGGAAACGCCAGTTTGTAACGCAAGTCTTCTAGTGCTAACACTAGTACTTTCCTCCAATAATTCCAAGACTTGCTGTTCTACATTAACAACCCTTTCTGTTCTTGGACGACCGCGATTATGGTTTTGTGGTTGATACGTGTCATAATCCCGTAAATGTTGGACTGTTCTAATAAATGTACGGCAGTTTGGAATGCGGCGCTAAGGATATCGCTCTAAGTACATTTGCCTCGCCCTTAGAAGGTTTCCTTGAGCTTCCCCGTAAATAAGAACAACATCAGTAAGTTCAATGTTCGTAAAATTTTCCATTTTGGAAGAAACATTGCTTGCCAGCTTCAACAACAAACTGAATAGAAATTACTGACCTACCTAATAGTATTGGTTTGTGACAGGTGATAAGCCAAAGAAACGTTTTTTCTGGTTTGTATATATTGTAATCTACCATCGAATTTAATATTTGCACTTATTTCTGATACACCCTGTGTGTGTATATATATATATATATAAAATATATAGGGATCAGTAAAAACTAAATACTACGACGCTTATTAGACTAAACAATTCGTGAAAAACCCTTGGCACCCCATATAAGTGTCGTTCCCACTCCATACCTCTACGAATTACATTTAGATTTCCGGCCACATCCTTGTATATATTCCTTGATGAAAAAATATGTTCGTCCAGTGAAGGGGTTGAAGAAGAAGTCGAACAAATCTACTGCTATTATAAGTACTTTCCCATTTGCAAAACTTCTTGGTGGAAAGTGATTTTCGTCGAGCGAAGAAGTTAAAGAAGCAGTTGAATATATGCAAATTATTCTTCAACAATGCTTTAAACAATTGGACTTTCGTGATACTATAAAGGCTTTGGAGCATTGTTGTTGCAAGTGTGGGCCGTTACAGGTGACTAAATTCAAAAATAAAAATATTTTCTAAATGATATTTACAGCTTTTCATTTCGCGTTGATAACATTTCAAAATAACCCTCTAGTTACGAAGCATCTTCTATAATTTACGTTTTTAATTGTGATTGAGAAAGCTTAAAGTTCAGCTCCGCAAATTAGCTGTATTTAAGGTAGAAAGAACCTTTACTTACAGTCTTCTGAAAATCGGGAAGATCCCCTCGCGTGAAACAATCGTGAGATTCATTGGAGTTAAATGCTCCGTACTGATAGCGGACAACAGAGCAGAATTGAAAGGTACAAATTCGTCCTTTCTTTGGAGCACGTCCTTTAAACGGGCGAGAGGGTGTGGAGAAGAGCGGCCCATTAGCCCACTAATTGCAGCTCTGTCACACTCGCGGATATCGGAAATGAGATAATCGAACCCGCTACGCGACTTGGCTCTCGACGACACGACACAGCTCATCCCCTTTTATGCTGCCCCAAATCCATTTGGTTTTCATCAGGTAAATTCCAGCTCTTCGTGATTTTTTCCCAATATTTTTGTGATTCTAATTGTAGTCTCGGTAGCAATTAAGTTCTCCTTCATAAGAGGGAAAGAAACGAATCATAATGACAATCCCAGGTCTGTATTTTTTTGTATTTCGGAAGATTATTAAAAGAAATAATACGAGTGATTAGAAAAAATATTTTCATGATACTTTACTAGCTGAAACTGTGAAAGCGAGAATTCAGAAATATATGTGCTAAGAAGAACACACTTGTACCATGCGAAAACGTCGTTGTTTGTTGCTTTATTATTTTTGTATTGCCTTGATAACTACTTTGATCTCGCATTGATATGGACAAGAACAAACATTTTGAGTATATAGATGAATCCAAAACCGCCTTCTTTAAAGCGGTGTTGGGAAAGCTATTATCTGTGTAATAAATGCAAACCGTCTTAACAGGCGACTGATATGCGATTTGTTTACTTAGACCATTGGATCATGTCCTTTAGTTCGGCGAACACGGCCCATAAACATATCAAACAATAATAAATATTAGTAAATAAGCTAGATTCAAAATTTGTTGATTTTAAGATTGATTTATAACAGACCCCTCAATGAAATTATGTTACATTTATTACATTTCGCATTTCACATTCGCATAACTATTTTGAATTCTACTCCGGAAAATGATGTCAACACTCTTAAGATTTAATTATTTTAAATTTAGAGTGTTTCAACAAAATTATTTCAGAATCACCATTACAATGCATTTTTCCAAAACCTAAACATTGGATTGTTGTAGAAATGTTATTTCTCGTACCCTATTAACGCAAATTTTATTAAAATTAACAATTAATTCTTTTTGCTGACTAAAAACGAATAAGTTTAACGTTCCCCAACAAAGCCTATCAAGGAAATGGAACAAGATAAACCATTCCGGATATTTTCTTACCAAATACAGCAGAGGAGAATTTCAACCGCTTAGCCACTTGTATTTTTAAAAGAAATACTTATTAATTGCTAATTGCTTTTACCTTTAATGTTGCAAATGTACCAATAAGTAGTTCCATTTCTATGACCAAAGGTTCAGAGTTTGAGAAGGTTTCGATGCTAAGAGTGTTTGCAATACGAAATTCTATTTTATAATAATAACGCGTCTTCTTGCGAAATTTCTGTTCTCTCCCATATTTTTGTCATTAACACTATTACAGCAATGTATTTTTCAGTTGAATTCGTAATTTTGTTATATGATATCCTTGCACGAACTGATAATTAATCATTGCTTTAGATTGAGATGTCGACGACGCGTCTTCATTGAAAGTTGGGGATTGACATGCTGCACTAGACTGCCTTCCCGGAATACAACTATACAGCGTACAACTTAACTTGCTTCCTTGTATCAAAATCTGTATTGATTCGACACCATAAATAATAAAGAAAACTAACTGGTGTTTTTCTGTTCCATTCTTATTAGTACGGAGTTTGAGAAACAAAAACGCCGAGACAGCCGGAAAGCTTTAATTCTAGCTCGCGAAAATAGTTTATTGTTATATGTTACGGCAACTATCATGACATGTGACTGTATTTTTATAGCCGCTTTCCATTTATTCAAATACTTTCTCTTCCTGTCTACTGTAAACTACAGAAAATCGATCTGTCATATTTATACTACTTAGCGTTTGTTGGTAAAGGTATTATTGTTAGAGTATTACAACTAAAATCAATATTCTAATTATGAAAGTTAGGAAGAGGTGTAGCAAAAATGTAAGCATATGACGTATAACTATTTTAATTAAGGATTGCACTTACCCATAGCGAGTCATGGCACGTGACTATATGGGATTAAATTCTTTTTTTCTAATACATTTACTTCAGGTAGAAGAACACAAGTTTTCAGCTAATTATAATCAACTAAATATATCATACATGTACTACCAATATTTCTTGGGAATATGATTATTGTTATTGTTATAGTGTGGCAACGTACATATAGCAAAAATATAAGGAGCGATTCCTACGGTTTTAATAGTTTAATCATATACTAAAAGCAAACCTTGCTTATGCCATGCGAGTCATTATGGATGACGGTATTGATTTAACTACTTTTCTTTCTGGGGTTATTATATTTACCAAGCACATTTACCCAAAGCAGAAAAATTTGAGGTTTAAGCGAATTGGAGAAGATCACTTTATTTGAGTAAATTGAGTCATTATGTGTGACTGTATTGATTCAACTGTTTTTCTTTATTGAATTATTATTTTTACCAATTACATTTACTCCAAGCAGAATAACTTGAGATTTACGCTAATTGGAGAAGACTACTTTATTTAAGTAAACTGAAGGCAAAATATGGCTTATGGCATAGTGAGTCATTATGTGTGACTATATTGATTCAACTACTTTCCTTTTTTGTATTATTATTTTTACCAAGTACATTTACTCCAAGCAGAAGAACTTAAAATTTAAGCTAATTGGAAAAATCTACTTTGTTTACGTAAACTGAAGGCAAATATGGCTGGTGGTATAGTGAGTCATTATGTGTGACTATATTGATTCAACTACTTTTCTATTTTGGATTATTATTTTTACCAAGCAGAATAACTTGAGATTTATACTAATTGGAGAATACTACTTTATTTAAGTAAACTGAAGGCAAATATAGCTTATGTATAGTGAGTCATTATGTGTGACTGTATTGATTCAACTGTTTTTCCTTATTGGGTTATTATTTTTACCAAGTACATTTACTCCAAACAGAAGAACTTGAAATTTAAGCTAATTGGAGAAGACTACTTTATTTGAGTAAATTGAAGACAAATGTGGTATAGTGAATCATTATGTGTAACTGTATTGATTTAACTACTTTTCTTTTTTGGATTATTATTCTTACCAAGTACATTTACTCCAAGCAGAGGAACTTGAAATTTAAGCTAATTGGAGAAATCTACTTCGTTTACTTAAACTGAAGGCAAATGTGGCTGATAGTATAGTGAGTCATTATGTGTGACTATATTGATTCAACTACTTTTCTTTTTTGGATTATTATTTTTACCAAGCAGAAAAACTTGAGATTTATACTAATTGGAGAATACTACTTTATTTAAGTAAACTGAAGGCAAATATGGCTTGTGTTATAGGGAGTCATTATGTGTGACTGTATTGATTCAACTGTTTTTCCTTATTGGGTTATTATTTATGTCAAGTGCATTTAGTCCAAGCAGAAGAACTTGAGATTTAGGCTAATTGGAGAAGACTAATTTTCTTCTTCTTCGTCTGTATATAGGTCAATGACCTGTTAATTACCTACAATAGACTAAGACTAATTTATTTAAGTGAATTGAAGGTAACCATAGTCATGTGAGTCATAGTCATAGTGAGTCATTATGTGTGATTGTATTGATTCAACTGTTGTTCTTTTTTGGATTATTATTTTTACCAAGTGCATTCACTCCCAGCAGAAGAACTTGAGATTTAAGCTGATTGGAAAAGACGACTATATTTAAGTAAACTGAAGGCAAACACATGGCTTATGACGTAGTGAGTCATGGCGTGTGCCTGTATTATTTAAACTAATTTATTTCTTCTGAATAGATTTTGTACACAGTAATTTTAAACCATTTATGATAAGGAGAACGATAGGAGTGCAACGGTATTTAAAGGGATTTGTCGTATTTGTAATACTAGGCGTTATTAGTAATTAACTTATAATATATTTTTTAAATTTAGAGTATAGTACTGAGTTATGATGTGTAGATGCTTTTCATTATACGAGCCTTATTGGGAATTAAGAGCCGCGTGCGGTCGAACGTTATCGTAAGAAAACCCACTTCAGAGATCAGCCATCCTAACTAATTGGAGAAGACCACCTTATTTGAGTAAATCGAAGGCAAACATGGCTTATGCCATACTGAGTCATTATGTGCGACTGTATTGATTCAACTGTTTTTCTTTCTTGGATTATTTTTTTTACCAATTACATTTATTCCAAGCAGAATAACTTAAGATTTAAGGTAATTGGAGAATACCACTTTATTTAAGTAAACTGAAGCAAACATGGCTTATGCCATAGTGAGTCATTATGTGTGACTATATTGACTTAATTAGTTTTCTTTTTGGTATTATTACTTACTCCAAGCAGAAGAACTTGAAATTTAAGCTAATTGGAGAATACTACTTTATTTGAGTACATTGAAGACAAATATGGCTTATGCCACAGTGAGTCATTATGTGTGACTGTATTGATTCAACTACTTTTCCTTTTTGGTATTATTATTATTTTTACCAAGCAGAATAACTTGAGATTTAAACTAATTGGAGAATACTACTTTATTGAAGTAAACTGAAGGCAAATATGTCTTATGGTATAGTAAGTCATTATGTGTAACTTTATTGATTCAACTATTTTTCTTTTTTGGATTATTATTTTTACCAAGTACATTTACTCCATGCAGCAGCACTTGAGATTTAAACTAATTGGCAAATACTACTTTATTTGAGTAAATTGATGGCAAACATGGCTTATGTCATAGTGAGTCATTATGTGTGACTGTACTGATTCAACTGTTTTTCTTTGTTGGATTATTTTTTTACCAATTACATTTATTCTAAGCAGAATAACTTAAGATTTAAGCTAATTGGAGAATACTACTTTATTGAAGTAAACTGAAGGCAAATATGTCTTATGGTATAGTGAGTCATTATGTGTGACTTTATTGATTCAACTATTTCCTTTTTTTTTTTGATTATTATTTTTACCAAGTACATTTACTCCAAGCAGCAGAACTTGAGATTTAAACTAATTGGAAAATACTACTTTATTTGAGTAAATTGATGGCAAACATGGCTTATGTCATAGTGAGTCATTATGTGTGACTGTATTGATTCAACTGATTTTCCTTATTGGGTTATTATTTTTATCAAGTACATTTACTCCAAGCAGAAGAACTGGAGTTTTAAGCTGATTGGAGAAGACTAATTTATTTAAGTAAACAGAAAGCAAACATGGCTTATGCCATAGTAATTCATTATGTGTGGCTGCAGTGATTCAATTGTTGTTTTTTGTTGGATTATGATTTTTACCAAGTACATTTTACTCCAAGCAGAAGAACTTGAGATTGAAGCTAATTGGAGAAGACTAATTTATTTAAGTAAACAGAAAGCAAACATGGCTAATGCCATAGTGAACCATGGCGTGTGGCTGTATTATTTAAACTAATTTGATTCTTTTGAGTAGATTTTGTTGACAGTTATTTGCAAACATTTATGATAAGGAGAAGAACGATATTTAAATGGATTTGTCATATTTGTAATATTAGGCGTCATTGGCAATTAACTTAGAGTATAGTACTCAGGTATGGTGCAGATGATTTTCAGTACACGAGACTTATTCGGAATTAAGAGCCGACCGGCTATACCCAAAAATGTAGTCGAAAATAATGCATTATGATTAAATCTTAGCCACACTCCTAAATTATTTCTCTACATAGACGCCATTCGAATTTAAACATTTAATTACGTCGTTGTACAAGTTTTTGTACATTCTCCATAGAAGGTTGAAACTTCAACTTAAAAAAAATTGTATTTGTTTCGTCGTTTATGGTTGTCGTCGAGAAAATGATAGCACTTTCTTAAAAAATTCTTAACATGGAGGAAAAGATGCTGGTGACTCGGCACTAAGTCCGGACTGTCTGGGGGATGGTTAAAAATATCCCAGTTGAATTGCTTAATGAGTTGCACAACGCAAGCGGCCGCCTGCGATCGAACGCTATCGTTGAAAACCACTACTCCAGAAGTCAGCCAACCCCGCCTTTTGTCCGTAATGGTCATTCACAATTTTCTTAAGGTTTTACCATACACGTCTGCGTTAATTGTCCTACCACGTTTCGGTTCTCCAAAGTTTGATTGAACTGTTTGGCTTTAGAGGAACTCGCATAATTCCAATGCATTAATTGTTGCTTGGTTTTAACATATATGTACGAAATCCAAGTCACAATGTCATTCAGGTACTCGTCGAACATTGTTTGTGGTACTGTAGCCTGTTCGTGCAATTTTATACAGTACCCTACGTGAAATTTAGAAACATTTGCGGATATTTCTGAAATCGTGCAACATCGATTTTCACGAATTTCCTAGTTCCTTTTTTCCATATTGGGCGGTACATTTTGGCAGCGTTTTCGTTTTTTGCATAGAGAAAACGAATCATAGCGCACTCTTTACACTTGAAGGGATTTTCAATCGTAGTATTCGCTTTAGCGCTTTATTATACAACTGAATATAATGACAGAACCACGGTAAAGTGACGTGTGGCTAGCTCATCCATTACTAAACTATTTAAACGGAGTTTAGTTTCCAAATAAGCTTTGTAGTTCCGTTAAGAATGGTAAGTGTATGATTAGATTTCTGTGAGAATTGATGATGTACCGAACCGTTACTGGATTACTTGTAATTTATGTTTATAGGGTTGAATACAAATTTTATTTTATGTTGTTTAATATTTAACAATGACCCTTCCGGGTTATGGTATTCTACAAAATAAAAACTGTAAATTACAAAAAAAAACAATAATATTTATATCTTCTTTACAAGATAATAATTCAATATTTTCTGTTTCGCTGGCACTTTTCCGTTATTTTTCGATTTATGGCTTGTGTTTGATTTCTGACTAGAGATTAATATTTTAATTAATTTTTTTAATTACGCGATGTTTTTTTAATTGTGTAATTTGTTAGTCGAAAGTAAAGTGATGAATAGTGAAATGTAAAAAAATCGATTTGAATAATTGAATGCGAGTAATTTTTTCGAATACAATAAATCTTTTGTCATTGGGTCTCAGCTTCAGGTCGGATATGAAACAATAATTAATTGTCGGAACGTAATGATGAATGATGACTGTTAAATTCTGAAACATTAAGAGGAATCTCGGAGGGGTCACGAATTTGTTAATTACCCGTGATTATAATCTGTGTGCATTAGTCAGTCAGAGACAGCTGTGGAAGTCACGGCCGTCCGAGATGCGTTAGCATAAACGAGGCTCGCTTTTAAAAGTAATTCCAAGTTCAGATCGTCGCGAGTAATTTGTGGTGTGGCTTTAAGCATTAAAAGCCTTATTAAAGCATGATTATAAAACATTGTAATAAAATTTCACATATTAAAATAAAATTCGAATAAATTACAAATAAACTGGTCGTCATTAAGAGGATGTTTACGGCTCTTAGTGTCAGCCTGCCTCATATTTTTGTTAATAAATTACAAAAACGAAAATAATAATCATAAAACTATAATGTGACTACTGAACTGTATACTTTTTTCAAAATACACATGTGGTCTGGTCGGCTCTAAATTATCTTTTATTTTATTGAATAAAATGAACACCATTCATATTTTGTTTTCATACAACTCATTTTGACTTTTAAACTACTACCGAATCGCATATTTACATATTCAAATTCCTTATAATCCCGGACGATCGAATCGAATTTTTAAACGGTTCAAAAAATCCTCGCGACCGTATAAAACACTAATACTATTATTAGGTGATCAGTTAGACTTTGCTACATGATTCTTCCTTTTTTATGGTACCCCTCCGCTCATAAAACTTACAACAACCATATGAGTTAGGTTAATAAACTATTTCCGGCTTAGCTTATTGTAGCGAACTAAATACCACACATATAAAATTCAGGTAGTTAAAAGTGGAATAAAATGATAACGTGGGCACTATTCAACCTCAGTAGATTTATATCCTCGTTTGAAGTTTTAGGTCGAGAAACCTTAATTTTTATTTGTGTTTCAGTTTAAACCAATAGATTTAGATATTTATTTTGGGCGGCCCTGTATGGGTTTGAAAATTTATTGCGCTTGGTTTTGATCCCATAAATAAGAATTTAACTTTCCATCTCTAGCAGCCAATTCCTCAATGAATTGTGAATAACAGCTGACTTTTTTATGCACATATTTTACATGCAGGAAATTTTATTATTGACGGTTATTATTGACGATCTTGTCTTTTATGGTTTCTGGGAAGCCTAATATATTATGCATGTGTTATTAAAATTGCATTAGCATAATTTGTAACAAATTTTGATTAAACTGTAATTCCCAAATTTAAATAACTTGTATAATATATGTTAGTGCACGGTAGATACACCTACGTCTGGATAACTGTAGTTTAACAAATTTCCTGCTCGGAGGTCTTTAACGATCGCAATATAATTTATTAAATTTCGCGAGGTTTTCGGAATCACTTAATTGATTATGTACAGTTAAGTCAGTTTAAAAATATTATTTTTAGAAGAAACGTAAACATCACGAGCTTAAAAGTTACCTAAAAGCTTAAAAAGCGCTTTTCACAATTGGATATTTATTGATTAGTTAAAATTAATGTAAGCTGTCAATTATAAGCAATATACGTATCTAAATACAGTATTGGCGTGCAACCTCTGCAATACTTGATTATTACAGTTAGATACACAATTACAGAATTTTAAACAGGTGGAAAGGATTGTATTGGCTTGAAAACGCGGATTCATTTCAAGGACATCACTTACATAGAAATGAAACTGAACAAAAAATTATGATTAACAGTGAATTGTTTGTTAACGAGAAGCAACTTCTAACAAACAATTAAGAACCAGGAATGAAAGATAGCATTAAGATTTCTCCTCGTCATCGTATCTGTTTCAGGTGTTGCTTTGACTCGCCCGGTATATTTAATATTTATATATTTTTCGGAGGTAGACAATCACTAACGAATTCAAGTAGGTTGACATTCATAAATTATTATGTAGATATTTAGTTCAGGAATTTATACGAGGGTTGCCTTCTATATTTCGGGATTAGAGAACAAAAACAAATATTTATCATCGAAAATGGCTTTATTATTTTTCAAAATATTCTCCATGAAGATCAATACACTTTTGCATGCCTGTGAACCAATTTTCGAAGCACTTTTTCCACTCCAATTGAGGTATCCCCAAAACATGCATGTTGAACGCATCAACCGCTTCTTCAGGTCGAAAAACGTTAACCTAGCAATTTATTTTTGATGTTCGGGAATAAAAAAAGTCATTGGGTGCCAAATCAGGACTATACGGTGTATGACTGATCAAATCGACGTTTTGAGTACTCAAAAAGTCACTTGTTCGAGCCGATGTGGGAGAGCTCCCATTGTCGTGGTGGAGAAGATCCGTCTTCGGCGGTTGGTTTTCCTTATTTCTCCGAAGACTTGTGGCAAACAAATGGTTGTGTACCATTCAGAATTGACCGTTCTACGTTGCACCAATGGTACGGTTGAGACATGTCCAGTTTTTCCGAAAACACAGGCGACCATTTGCTTTGAAGTGCTTCGAGCACGAACTACTTTTGTTGGGTTTGGCTCGCCTTGGAAGACCCATATAGTTGACTGCTGTTTACTTTCGGGCTCATACGCGTAGATCTACGATTCGTCACCTGTCACGATGTCATACACATATTTTAAAGCACCGCTATCGAGTTTTTTGACCACTTCTTGCGACCAATTGACACGAGCTTGTTTTTGAGCGATTATTAAATTATGTGGGATTCAACGCGAACAAATCTTTTTTACGGCCAAATGTTCATGCAATATTGAATGTATGCTGGTCCCACTAATGTCCAAGGATACCTCAATCTCAGGATAAATCACATGACGATCTTGCAGTATCAGTTCACGCACCGCATCAATGTTTTTAAGAACAACTACCAATTTTGGACGACCTTCACGAAATTCGTCTTTGAGCGAACTACGGCCACGATTGAATTCGATAAACCATCGATAAACACTGGGCCTTGATGGTGCTTCATCACCAAAAATCGAATTAAGTTCATCGATGCACTGTTGTTGAGTTAATCCACGTCGAAAGTTGTAAAAAATAAACGTACGAAAATGTTCACGATTTAATTCCATTTTTTGGCCGATATGAATTTTTCAAGTTACTGTAAAAACAACACAAATAGCGCTCGTACGTCAAAATGTTCTGAGTATACCATCAAACATGTCAACCTTTACGATAGAGACGTCAGTTGCCAGATGGCAGCACTAGGGTTGCCCAATCCCGAAATATAAAAGGCAACCCTCGTACATGGGGTGTCTTTTAAAGTGGACCTGGAAAAACAATACGGTGTTATTATTATTTTTTATTATTAGCACTAAACAATTATTTCTACTTAACAAAATATCAATTTTTAGAAACATTTCGTAATTTAATGCAATTTACTAAACTAGCATATTGATAGGGGATAGAACACAGATAACTTCACAACTTTTCAGGAACAAGAAATGTAGTCGTTTAGTTGTTTTAATCGCTGTGTATATTTTATGGAAACGAATTTACTCTAACTTGCATCTTACGGATATACGGGAACATAAGCATTGTTGCCAGATTAATATCCTAATAAGTAATTACAAAAGCTGACATATTGTAAGTTTAAAAATTACGTTTAGTTAACGAAATAAGGTGGTTTGTGAAAATGTGTTGTTTATGTGTTAGAAATACAGGATGGGCCACCTAAGTTGTTCGGTCCCTCTTAATAGTGGTTGACGCAACCTGACATACATATAGCCTGGCAACTAAACTCGCGTTTTCTTTAATTTAATGACAATGATCAGTGCATATGCCAATACTAAATCAAGCTGTTAATTTTTTTAAATTTTTAAGTAATATGTTTTCATATAACGTGGGAACATATTTAATGTTGGTTTTTGGGGAATGCTGACGAAACGGGCTGCAGCCCACTATTCAACTAGAAGACATCGTCTGGAAAAATTCATAGGTGCCTTACAGCTTTTTAAAAAACCCAAGAAAATTTTGCTAATTCCAGAAAATTGGGTCCAAAACGATTACGGAACAGAAATTTAACCAACATCATTAGAAGAAGGTAATAAAAATCGTTATGTACTGTAGTGTGAAAAAATTCAGTTTAGTTGCACAAATAAGATAAATTGCAGTTTAAACCCATTTCTTTTTAAATATTTTTCATTTCATCATTGCAAATATAGTATAAAAATTTAAACACAATACTGGTAATAATACTAACCCAAATGTTGATCCATAAAAATGGGAACAATTCGATATATAACATTTATCCAAAAACGGAAAAATTGTACATTATATATCATAATGTAGTGTACACCTAAACGTTTATTACAATGCACATTAATTAATTTTAAACTATTTTAGTACTTACTAGGCAATCCCTTGTTTTAATAACCAATTCACACCTTTTTGGAATAGAATTCACCAGTTTCTGTAATTCTTCTTTCATAATGCAGCGATACCAAGCATCTATTACGGATTCGATTAATTCCACTTTTTTGTGGGCTTTTCCTTGAAATAATGTTAGAAATCCTCTGCCATAAGTGTTCTATAAGATTTAGGTCTGGGGAGTGTGCTGGCCAGTCGATTCTTTTAATTTTATTGGTTTACATCCAAGATTCAAGAACCTTTGCTCTGTGGCAAAGAGCATTATCATCTTGTTTTGTTTTGTCAGAAAGTAACTCCTTTCTACTAGGCTGCATCTTCTCCTGTAGGACATCAATGTATTTGATTACATTCATCATGCCATATACAACGTGCAGTCTACCAACACTTTCAGCAGACATGAACCCCATATCATGACAGAGGTTGAATGTTTAATTGTTGACAGAATACACTGTTGTGAAAATTCTTCTAACATTTGTGTTTTCATCACGACTGCTAATGTTACGGTAGATTCATCTGTAAATAATACCTTCTGCCATTTTTCTGGGGCACAATGGCGATGATCCTTTGCCCATCCCAAACGGCGAAGCCTTTGCTTTTCTGATAGGAGGGGATTCTTACGGGCATTGCAACCCCTAAGTTCAGATTTAAGAAGTAGCTTCAGACCATATTTTAGTTAAATCTGGCGAATTAAGACTTCTGTCTGCCGTCCTCCACAATACACTGTCGTCTCTTACTGAGGTGTTTTTTTGGAAGGCCACTGCAGGGTTTATCTTCAATTTTTCCCATCTCATGGTATTTTTTGATCACTCTAATAACTGTGGATTGATTACACTGCACTTTCATAGCTATTCCATGACTGGAAGCGCTTTGTTTATGATGAAAAAGTATTTCATATCGTTTTTCATACGATAATTTGAACGATGGGATTTTGTCAGTGTTAAGGACATGCAAAATGCACTGAATAATCCATAGTACCTTCCGGTATAAATATATATACAGGGTGTTTCAGTTTTTGTGGCAGGATATAACACTCGATAGAACTCTTAAAATTAATACAAAGAGTTTATATAAACATTGGTCGGCAAACGTTTAGCTTTCGAGATACAGATTTTTCAAGTTATATTTTAAAATGGAATTTTTTTACATATCGTGTGCATTTTTTAACGTGTTTAAAAGTTGGTATACGGGGGTTTTTCATAGGATTTATTATAATCACACCTTACAATCTTAAAAACGGCGTTCCTGTCAAAAGAAAAGACGCTAACTTTATCATCTGTTAAATTATTACAACAATAAATTGTTATAAAATTTAGCAGATGCTAAATTTTAAAAGATTATAATAAATCCTATGAAAAATTAGGTTTCATCGAACAATAAAAAGCCAAGTATCTCGAAAACGATTTTGATAAGGGAACTTTTTTTGTTTAGAAAAGCACAGGAAATACGATTTTTTTATTAAAAATGCCATAAAATGCACCGAAAAAAGAGTTATGGCCATTTCAATCCGTAAAGAATACAATACAGCGCGCCTTCTAGCGGCTACAGTAAAACGGCGTCCATAATAGGCTTTCTCATACCAAAAAAACCCCGTATATCAACTTTTAATGCAATACGTTAAAAAATGTTTACAATATTTAACAAACACTCCATTTTCAAATTTAATTTGAACAACCTGTACCTCGAAAACTAAGCGTTTGCCGACCTATGTTTATATAAACTTTATGTACCTATTAATTTTAAATTTCCATCCAGTATTAAAGCCCTGCTACAAAAAACTGTAACACCCTGTATACACAAAACACAAAAAACAAAAAAATACGTTTGGATATTTTACTCACTTATAGATCTCATCAATACAAACAAAAAAGTCGTAATAAACATGGGTTCGTAAATCAACCGTTTTCAAGACATGGAGTTTTTTTAAGAAACTAAATATTCCTTGTTACTTCAATAAGTTCCCCACCCATTAAAACAAATAGCCGCGTAAGTAAAACATTATAATCACAAATAATTAAAGTAGATGTTCTACATGTCCTTCTTCCATTTGTACACAACCTTCGCAACTCGTAAAAATGAACGCCGCATTCTCTCAAAGATTCCCGGATTCACACGAACAATCTGGCAGGTACGTTCTATTCGTTCTCGCAATTCGTTTAAATTATTCACAGAGCTTGAATAAATTAAAGACTTTAAATACCCCCAAATACCAAAATCGAGCGGATTGAGATCAGGCGATCTAGGTGGCCACACAACTGGACGTCCTCGCCCTATCCACCTGTCGTTGTAATTTTCCTTTAGGACATTTCTGACCATAATTGAAAAATGTGCAGGAGCCCCATCGTGCAGCAACCACATATTCATTCTATGAATGAGGCGTACACCTTCTAACAATAGTGGCAAGAAATTACGCAAAAGCCAAGATACAATTGGCCAGTTAAACGGGTCGGAAGAAAAAAGGTCTTATTATATGCTCTCCAAAAACACCTAGCCAAACATTAATTGAAAATCATTGTTGATGATTTGATTCAATAATAGCATCGTCAGTAAATAAAACTTCAGTAACAAAGTTTGGGTTTTCCGCAGCTCTTGTCAGTGCCCATCGGCAAAACACCAGACGTACAACATAGTCAGGCACAATAAGAGCATGTACCCTTTGAATATCGTATGGGTAACATTAAACCTCACGTAACATTATCCAAATTAGGGAAGCTTTAATATTTGTTGCGGCAGAAAGTCTTCTAGTATTGGTACCTGGATTTTATTGAATCTTCCTTAAAATGTTAAGTTCCGCTTCAGGAGCAGAAACTGATCTAGGCCGACCACCACCACCACTGTTTCTTGATTTAAATGTGCGAACTTCGGATAAACGTCGAATCAAATTTGTAAAAAATTGTCACGCGGAAGTGCCCGGTTCGGAAATGCTTCGACATACAAGCGACGTGCCTCATAAGAATTACCATTGGCCTTACCATACACGAAATGCATATCTACCATTTCCGCGTTGGCATGCATATTCCAACAACAACAATAACAATATATTGAAACTTACAAAAACTCAAACAAATGTTTTTTATCCTCTTCCATAGCAGACGTGATGAATACGATTCTACACTCCTACTCTGCGTAAATAATTTGGCTGTATGTTGAAAACGGTTGACCTTCGAACCCATGCTTATTACGACTTTTTTGTTTGTATTGATGAGATCTATAAGTGGGTATATAGATCTCATCAATGCAAACAACATTTTTGATTTAGGAATCTAAGAAGTCTTTACTTTTTATGAAAAGCTATTATTTTAGACATACACAACTACTTTTTAACTCTAAAATTACTGCTGCGATAAGCGAAAAGCAGCTGGGGCTGGGATGGCTCAATGGTAAGACAGCCAGGCTTGGGATGTAAATTTTTGTAATTCCTTGAGTGGTCGGTACTGGGTCCCGGTCCCTATTTGCCATTGGGGATCAAATTAATGACACTCCTGTTATTACGATCGCATTGGAGGAGTAACAAGACCTTAAACAAAAACATCCACACCTGGCAGGTTAAGTACGGCTTCGCACCAACACGGTAATCCGCAGAGTCGGGCCCTGTTGTCCATAGCACAAACTAGCTTAGCTTTGCTTCACACCGTCTCGACACTGCGCAAGCGGTACAAAGGAGGATCAGAATTATGAAGTGATGTCCATCATAAATATTATTGTACTTCAATAGGTTCACATATCATCAAATATTAGTGCAGAGACGTTTCAGTATAGGCAACCAATATGACATCTGACCATTTCAATAAAATCCTTCACTAAACCGTGTGCTAACTAAAAGCAGTACTTTTTAATATAAAATATATGGCGGTGCTCAAATTCCATGTAATTGATTTTGGGTTTACAAGTACTTATTATCTGTCTTACTTTCAAGATATTTAGGGTTGATTGTATAACAAAGACACATGCCATAATAAAAAGCGCCAGAATGCAACTTTTAGCAGTAGTAGATTTAAATGAATGTTCCAGTTTCACAATAACGAGATGAAAGATTTCAAAGTTTTTATTGAGAGATTTTTACGATATACTTCTACAGGACGATATACTTTTAAATTATTGTATGACCTTGAAAATGTGTATTTCAAGAACACACCCTCAAATGAATATCATTTTAAAGCTCTATTGGAGTGTCTCCTCGTCTGTTGTGTGGGTTGACCAACTTTACTAATAATTCTATTATATTCAAACAACTAATCTTTATAACCTAATATGATACGACATTCCGGAAATGTGATTGCGCGAACAAGTGTTTTACATTTCAATTTGAATTCCCTTTGCATTTATGTACAATGTAGGACATCCTTATTGAAAGGCTTCGCTTTAAATATTTTTTCCCATGGACATCAAATTTTCAAGCTAATCTGTGTATTAGTTCCATATCCGTTCCGTCTCTCTTAATTTGTTCCTTATCACAAACCAAGCTTTGGCAGAAATCGGAACTGAGCACCTCCATGTATGACGCATATTTACCTGTGGCCCTTGCTGGGCCAGAATCGTGCTCTAAATCAGTAAACATTTACGTGATTACTTAGCAGGTACGCGCATGTTATGTGCAGTAGTTATTATATATCACTTGAACTTCAGTAAAATGTGTGTCTTAATAACATTATGATGCTGCAGAAATAATCTAAAATAATGATTTAAGTTATGGAACTTCGTTTAAATGAAGTTCAAAATCACTATACGTAATGTCTTTTGTAGAAATACTGTTCTCCTTAATACTTTATCATTCAAGAATAAATGTTGAGGATTTTAGTATTTACAAATCTGCACAGCTTGCCAGAGAATACGTCAGATCAAAAATGTAAACTCTTCAAACTGATAAACACATAGACTGCTAGCCGAATGAAATCAATCACTCTACCACTCCGAAACTTAAGATATAATCAATCAAGGCATGTGAAATAGCTCATGTGATAACTAGTTTGATATTCATTGCAGAAATGGGTATTTATCATACCGTTGAAAACTGCGGTATATCTGTATTGTGCGGACCAATCTCTTTTATGCAAGCATTATTTTTTAGGGACTAATCTTTGCAACAATTGCATCCATGTTACTATTTAGTCCTCCTCATAAGTGTCTACATATATTGACGATCTCCTTTCTCAAACTATCGTTTTCTACGGAATTGTTATTCGTTAGTTTTTTAAATCTACTTATTTACCCTTACGTTGAAAGGTGTTCAACACAAAAAAGAAATTAAAAGGCAATGCGTTAACAGAAATTGGTGTTGTTGCTGGTATTGGCTATTCCTAATAATTTAAAACTTATTATTAGCGTTATCGGCCGGTGGTTTCCGAAACTAGAAAAATTGTCAAGGTCGTCTTGTATAATAAACAAATAAAATCGAGGGTTAGCTCGGTGTGTTATGATAATTCAAGCAAAGATATTATTGATGAAGGTATTAAAAGAACATGCATTTTGAATCCTACTCGTTCAAACTCGAGGTGTTCTGGTAATGTATATGGAGTGTTTGGTGTAAGTTATAAGCAGCTCGGTCTGCCTTGTTGTCGGTCGAACCAGGCGTCGGAGAATTTACACCTGACAATAGTTGATTCCCTGCTGGACGCCCACCTGTGTAATGAAATAATCTGCCACTCCTTACCGTACAGATAGAGTTGTAATGGCCTTAAATACCAGACAATGCTCTTCCACCGGACGCCATATTTAACTCTTAATTAATGACCTTTTTTACACACAAGATACCTGGATATAAAATTATTATCCGTGTCACACCAACGGTAAAACATGACATCAGGAACCAAAGATACACGAGCAATCTCACACCAGAAAATGCCTCGATCGTGTTTGATGTTTCTGATTTCAATTTAAAGATAAACAAACATACAGAAAGAAGCTTATCTTAAGAACTGCAGATTTCGGTTTTTAAATTCCACATTCCATATATGTATAGCTCCCAATAACAATAATTGATTGAAATTTTTAGTCACTCATACTCAGTCGCCATAAATCTTACGATGAGAAAGTTGATAAATTAAACTTAAATTTACATAAAATCAATAAATAAAAGTTACAGGCGTTGAGGTTTTTACTACAGACGCTATGTTTCTGCGAAATCGAGCTGGTATCTTCAGGATCATTTTATAGGTGTAGTAAATAATGCTGTGCAGGTGATATTGTTTTAATGTTCTACAGTTGGTATACACGCAAATATTGATTTCTTGCCAATAATGAAAAGAGTATTACAAACATAAATTTATGTATCAATTTTGATACTGAGATATTATTTGAAATATGTGATTTAGACTTCCAAGGACACAGAAATGTCTCTATAGAGAAAATGTATGGACAATTAAATTGTTCTAGAATGAATGTTCTCAGATTATTTTTGTAGAGAATTTAGAATATATTGTTTTTATTATTATCATAAGTGTGGTGTTAGCTCAGGTAGAGCGCTCGCTTTCTAAGTAAAACGTCGATTCTGGCTTGAGTTTGCATCCTAAGCATTACTATGCAGATTTATAAAAAATTTATCTGCAACCCTCCACACACAATTTCCCAATCCGGCTTGCAACCGTGGGATCTTAATGCTAAAAACCTTCTTTGGAATTTCCGTCGCGCGGATTCGACGTTAAACTGTAGGTCCCCCATGTTTCTACCTTAGCGCTAAGGAGAAACACGTAGCAGAGAAGAGGCCGATGCCCAGCAGTGGGAAGGAAAGGCTGTTGATGATAATTATTATTATTGGTGTTTGTTCAAAAGAACATTCTAGTAGGCTAAATATTAATTTTTAATATTGCCGTTGCTATTTACGTAATTTTTCGATCAGTAATAAAACAGAGCAGCCAAAATTGAAACTTCGAATCTCTTCTTGCAAAACTGTCAAGGCGATTGTTTTACAAGAAGAATATCGAGAATCCACACTGTATGCCACAAAAATACTATTACATATTGCTACTACATATTTTAGATTAAAAAGTATACGTTATTTTGTTTGTAAAGTAACGACACTAGTAAAATATTACGATTACCTTCATAGCCAAAATATCTGGAAAACATAAAATTTATGTCTCAAAATTGTAACTGTTGTACAGAACTTGTTCGAAAAGGTCAGCAAATAAAATACTATAAAAACTGCAATTTAGCGATGTTTGAAATGAACTAAAATATTTATCAAAATCTGTTTGATGGAAGATGTTCAAACTTGTGAATGCGAGGGTATCCTTTTAAGTTTTAACAAAAACTAGAAAAGAAAAACATTTTTAGGAACAAACTGTTATAATGCTTATCAAAATATTCGCCTTTAAGATTTATACACTTCTGCATGCGTTCAAACCAATTCTCGTAACATTTTTTCCACTCTGAAGTTGGTATCTCAAAAACATTATTGAAGGGTTCAACAGCTTCTTGAGGCGATGGAAATCGCTGCCCACGCATTTTTTGTTCGACATTTGGGAACACAAAGAAGTCGGGAAATGAGACATTAACAGACAAATATTCAAATGTTTAACGTGCTGTGTGAGAGTTGGCATTGTCATGATGAAGAATGATGCGACGTTTTCGGTTGTTTTTTCCTGATTTCGTCGATGACTTCTCGCAAACAAATTATTGTATACCGTTCAGCGTTAACTATTCTTCGATCGTCTAAAGGAATGGTTGCGACATGTCAGTATAATCGAAGAAAGAAGCAATCATTTTCTTGGAAGTGCTTCGTGAACGAACAACTTTTGTGGGATTCGGTTCATCTTGGAACACCCACACAGTGGATTGTTGCCTAGTTTCCGGTTCATTCAAATATACCTAAGTATTATCACCTGTTACGATGTTGTGTACGGATTTTGCAGTTCCTTGGTCGAATTTTTTGAGCATTTCCTTGCACCAATTAACACGAGCCTTTTTTGGGCTTCGGTCAAATTATGCGGAATCCATCGGGAACAGATCCTTTTCGTAGTATTTCGAATATCCTGCGATCTTCGATATACCTAAGGATGCCTCTATCTCACTATAAGTCATATGCCGATCTTATTCAATCATGTTGCGCACAGCATCGATCTTTTTTGGAATAGCAACCGATTTTGGTCGATCGAAATTCATCACTGACGGACCCACGACCACGAGGAAATGCTGCAAACCAATTCGAAACAGTCCATTCTGATGGTGCTTCATTACCAAAAGTTGAATGAAGCGGTTCTACGCATTATTGTTGCGTTACGTCTTTATTAAAATCGCAAAAGATCATCCAACGAAAAATTTCACGTGAAGTTTCCATTTTTTCACAACATTGCTTTTTTTAAACGCTCACCGTTAACAAACTACTCGGTCAATTTCTAAGCTGCCACTGTTTTCACAATAACCAATTTCTAATTTTACGAAAATAGTAATAACACATTTCAATAGCGCCACCTGGTGGTCGTTTGTAAAAACCTAAAAGGCTGTCCTCGTATACTAACTTTTAGAAATATGGAAGTATTTCTGAAAAATTGCTCTAAGGGACACATTCAAATGAGAGGGTAATTCATAAAATTTTGTAAATTTCAGACTTTCAAAACTTAGGAAAAAGTTAAGGTCGTTCTCAAAGACTATTCTAAAGAACGCATCTTTGCAGATGCAATAATTCCGGACATTGTTTCCAATATATATTTTAATTAGGAAAATGTTTCTCAAAACTACTGAAGAACGTAAATTCTGATATTATCGAACTTCAAAAATATTTTTTATTATTATGAATTATAGTGCCTCGACTACAAGGCCATTGGCACTTGTACTATACAAGTATAAGTAATACATTTCATAAGATTTTATAATGCTAAATTTATATGTTATATTTTATCTATTAAATTAGTACTTTTTATAAAGTTGAGTATGTTGTTGACAGGTAATACAAATAGTATTGATTGTAATTGTGTGTTTAGATTGCAATTGTTTCTTTCCTGTGTATATATAGGGCATTCGCTTAATAGGTGTTTCACAGTTTGGTGTATTCCACAAATTTCACATTTTGGTTTGCATTTAGTTACTGGATCCTTTTGGAGGAGGTACCCATGAGTTAGCTTGGTATGTCCTATTCTGAGACGTGTTAGTACAATTTCTTCTTTTCGTGTGAGATTTGGGTTTAGTTCTGCCATGGTGTTTTCTTTGATTTCCCTCAATTTATTTCTTGTCGTTTCCTTCCATTTATTTTCCCATTGTGTAATGACCATATTGCTCGCAAAGTTCTTGAGATCAGTTTCATTCACTCGAGTTTCATAGATTTCAGTCATTGTTGTAGCTTTTTTTGCATATTTGTCTGCGATATTATTACCTTCTATGCCAATGTGAGAAGGCGTCCACATGAAAGATATTTCTTGGTTTTTAGATGTAGCCTGATGGATTAGGTTGTGTATTTCTATGATTAGGTAGTCCTTTGGGTACATTTGTTTTAGTGATTGTAGTGCGCTTAGAGAGTCTGTGATTATTAGGTGTTTTTTACTTTCACTTTCATTTAGGATGTAATGTATAGACATTTTAATCGCGTATAGTTCCGCAAAATAAACCGAACTTATATGTGACAGTTTATAGTATTTTTTTATGTCTCCACTTACGAAAGCACATCCTGTGTTGTTTTCCATTCGGGATCCATCGGTGTATATATGTTGGTAATTCTTGTATTTGTTTATTATTTCCGCGAATGTTTTTTGAAAGATTATTGGAGAGGTGTCGCTTTTGGAGTATTTGGTGAGTTCTAAGTTTATATCTGCCTTTATGATTATCCAAGGAGCGACATTTGTGATGAATTTGTATAAATTAGGAGTTTGGATGTGGGAATCTGTTATTATATTTAGGAATCTGATTGCATAATGGGGTGTTAATTTATTACATCGATATAGATTTTGATATTTAGGGTTAGATATATTAGCATAGTTGGGATGTTGTTGATTTGATTTGATAGAGATGGAGTATTTTAGTAGTTGCCTTTTCCTGCGATAATTTGGTGGTAATTTTCCAGATATGTTATATATGCTTACGACAGGGCTCGTTCGGAAAGCTCCGGTAACTATCCTAAGTCCATTGTTGTATATTGGGTCTATTATTCTATTATATTCTTCATTGGTGGATGCGTATATGCATGCTGCATAGTCTAGTTTGGATTGGATTAGGGCGTTAAATATTTGCATCAAAACTTTTCTATTTGCTCCCCATTCTTTGTGTGATATTATTTTCATATCAAGTGATTTTTGGCATTTCTTTTTGATATTTTGTAATTGTGATGTCCAATTTAGCTTTCTGTCGAAAATAATACCGAGATAGGTTAGTTTATTGACGTACTCGATCCTTTGTTTTTTAAAGTATAGTGGAGGATTTTCCTGCTTTTGCTAAATTGTATACATTTAGTTTTGTTGGGGGAGAATTTAAATCCATTGTTGTTGCTCCAGTTTTCGATTTTATTCAGGGTGTTTTGAATGTTTTTTTGTATAAATGTGCGATCGTGGTTTGTACAATATATTATTATATCATCTGCATATATTAGTGATTTGGTGGGATATGTTATATTGGAAAATACATCATTTATTGCAACGAGGAATAAAGTTGCACTTAGCACAGAACCTTGCGGAATTCCGTTTTCTTGTGTACATGTTTGCGATACTATATTTCCTATTTTTACTTTAAAGGTTCTGTTTGATAAGAAATTTTTTATAAAGAACATAATATTCCCTTTTATTCCGCATTTTTGTAAAGTTTGGATTATCCTGTGTCGCCATGTGGTGTCGTATGCTTTTTCCAAATCTAATGAGACGGCTATTAGGTGTTCTTTGTTTACGAAAGCGTTCTTTATATCTGTTTCTAGGATTGATATGGGATCTAATGTTGTTCTTCCTTTCCGAAATCCGCTTTGTAAGTTGCTAAAAAATTGTTTTTGTTCCAATATCCATATCAATCGTTGATTTACTATTCTTTCCATTATTTTACACATTGTATTTGTCATTGATATGGGGCGGTAGTTGTCTACGTTTTCTTTTTCTTTATTGGGTTTTAATATTGGTACAATGGAGGCATGTTGCCACTGTTCGGGGAATTCTTTGTTTTCCCATATATGATTATACAGTTTTAAAAGCGATCCTTTAGATGTTTGTGTTAGATGTTGTAACATTTTGTAGTGTATAGAGTCCGGACCTGGGGTGGTGTTGTTTACTTGGGCTAATGCTGCTTCGACTTCTGACATGATCAGTGGATAGTTATAATGTTCGTGTCCATCCTCAGAAATTATCAATTCATTTCCCTCTTCCAGCTGTTTCCGGTCCAGAAAATCCCTCGTGTAATTTTTGGAGCTTAAATCTCCGCAAACCTGTTGGCCAGTACGTTGACTATCCCTTTTTGGCTGGTTTCAAGTCCATTTGATGTCATTGTTCCTGTTATTTGGAAGGTTGTATTTTTTCCATTTATTCTTCTAATTTTTTCCCACATTTCTTTATTCGTAGTTGAAGAATTTATTGATACCACGTAATCGTGCCATGACTTTTCCTTACTTTTTTTGATTATTCTCCTAGCCTGAGCTCTTAGTTTTTTAAAAGCTATTAGATTTTCATCGGTTTTGTTCCGTCGATATCTATTTAATGCTGTATTCTTATCTTTAATAACTTTCTTACAATCGTTATTCCACCAGGGAACTTTGTATGTTTGTGGAGATGAGTTCGTTATTGGGATAGATATCTTTGCTGCGTCTAGGATGCCATTTGTAATGTTTTTATAATTTTCCTGTATATTTATGTTTGTTGTAAATTTTATAGGGTTTGTTGTTAAGTATGATATGTATTGTTCCCAGTTTGCCTGATTTATGCGCCACTTTGGAGTTTGCAAAATGTGATTTTCCTCTATGTTTGTTTTTATGATTATTGGGAAGTGATCACTCCCATATAAGCTCGATAGTGGTGACCATTCAAACTTATCTGCCAGTTTTGGATGGCAAAGGGATAAATCAATGGAAGAGAAGGTATTCTGTGTAGAATCGAAATGTGTTGGTCTGTCGTCATTTAATAGTATGATGTCATTCGTATCTAGTAATTTTTCTATTATTTTTCCATTTTTATTAATACATCTGCTTCCCCAGAGTGGATTGTGGGAATTGAAGTCTCCTAATATCATGTAAGGCGTTGGTAACTGGTGTGTCAGATTTTCGATTTCTTGGTATTGTAGATTATAATTTGGTGGTATATATACGTTGCAGATTGCCCACATATTAGGTGTCCATATTTGTATTGCTTGTGCCTCCAAATTTGTTTTTAGTTCTATAGATTTTGAATGTATATTTTGTTTTGTGGCTATTGTGATTCCCCCGCTGGCAGTTGTTGAAGGTCTGTGTTTATTATATGTAATATATCCTTTTATCTTTGGTTGTTTCATTTCTGTATGTCGTGTTTCTTGTAGACATATTATGGTAGGTTGATGTTCAGATATCATGTATTGGATATTGGGTAATCGTTTTGTGAGACTTCTACAATTGAACTGGATTATTGTGATGTGTTTAGAAGGTATAATCGGATTCATCGGTGATTTGTACAGGTGTTGTGGCTATGTCATCAGTGTCTAATTCGGTTTGTAATTGTTTGTTAATATTTGAAATAATTCTTGTGAAACGATATTTTATTTTGCGATGATCTAGGTGGCTGTGTAGATCTTTTAATGTTGCCATTAAGCAGTCTAGGTCGTTACTATACTTTCTTGCTATTTGTAGTGGGTTTTTGGCAACTTTGATTTCAGATATAAATGACTTAAGTTCCTCATACGTTAAATTATATTTATCAGGATTTTCATCCAATATTTCTTTCAGGGGTTCTAGTAGATTTTCAGTTTTGGGCTGATTTACATCTATTAATTTAATTTTTTTGTTTTCGTGTGATTTTTTATTTTCAGGAGATTTATGAGGTTTTTCATTATGTATTTGTGCTGATGTTATTATTTTTTGATTGGCTGGTATTTGTGTAGTGGGTTCGTTTTCTATGTTTACAGTAATGTTAGATTCTTCAGTGTTGTTACTGGACAGGGTACGTTTTCTTTCATTTATTATTGTTTCTGTGTCATTGGTCGCTGTTGTGCATTTACTTGAAATGTGTCCCAAGGAATTGCATTTGAAACAACGTATTTCGTCTATTTGTAGGAATAATCTATAATCGTCTCCTTCAAAGTTGACGATGATAGACTCTGGTAAAGGAGCATTTGTTTTTGTTGTAAAGAAAACAAATCGTCTAAAACTGACTATATGTGAATATTCATCCTCTTTAAATCCTGCTTTCATGAAGTATGTTGGTGAAATCAAATTGATCGATAATTTGTTTAATGCTTCTTCTATAGCTTCGTTTGGGATGGATGGGCATACGTTGGATATTATTAGTTTTTTTGCTGGTGTTATTAATCTTCGTATGTTAATGTTGTGTTCTAAAATTTTGACTGTTTCGTGTTTTTCTAAAAGTTTGTCTACGAGTTCTTTTTCTGAGAGGTATATGCAAAATCTTTCATTTGACATTCTAGAGGCCGCTACGATGTTTTTTGGGCCTATTATGTTTCCTATCGCATAGATGTAATCCTTCAGGATGATTCCTTCTATTGAGTTCAAAATTATTCCTTGATTTTTCTTGGGATATTTGAAGGTAAAATTTCGTTTAACAACAGTCGTGTATTGTGTATTTCTATCTGTAGGGTTCATTGTACTTTTATCTTTTTCGACTTCGCTTCTTTGGCTGGAAGCCCTGTCGATTTCTATTCCGTCCATTTTATTTGCTGTGTAGTATGATAGGTTGCGGAGAGATTCGGCCGTGACCGAATCTCTCGCAGGTTCTACTTAAATTTAAAGTTATTTAGAGAGGATCCAAAAAGGACAAATAAGGGAAAATATAAGGAAAAAGGAGTATTAAACATTCACTCAGTAATTAGGCTTTGAAAAGGAAAGTTCTCACCTCACGATTTTGGTATATAACACTCGAGAATTCGCGTAGCGAAATAACACAACCGTACAGAGCAAGGTCGTTCTCGGACTGGTATAGCATAATGAAATGTTGTATAGCTCAAAGATCAGAGACGTTGTTTTTGGATGGGTTTGCACCTACTCAACTGCCTTATAAGTGTTCTTAATTACATTATTAAATCCTTAATACATCATTCAGTTTAAATCAATAAAAATTATACACATATACGTTAGGAAATTACAAACTGAATAACGCTATCGATTTATTCAAAGTATTTACTGAATAAATGCAACGATATAATCACAAAACCAACAAAGACAACAATATATAAGACTATAGTTGAAAGTGTTACTACATGTGAATCAGAGATATGGGATATTAATCAACGAAAAAAAACCGACTAATGGCCCTAGAAATTGACTACTGGAGGCAGAGCTGTGGTGTATCCAAACTACAACACGTGCGAAATGAAGACATAGGAAAGCGCATGGAGGTAGATGGTACCACAATCAATACCATAGAAACTAAAGGATTTATCTGGTATGGACACCTAGAACGAATGGATGACGACAAGTGGCCAAAGATAGTCTGGAAATGGGTACCACTGGAATGGCGAAAACGGGGTAGACCTCGACGAAGCTGGAGGATAGAGACAGACGAAGCTATGGAAGCCAGATGATTAGAAGAGGGAGATTGGCTCGATAGAAATAAATGGCGTTTGGGAAGCGAGAGGCGGCCTCGGCTGTAATACAACTCGTCAATACATATACATTTACTCCAGGTTCCTTAAACTCCATCAACAAGGGTCCTTCATGGTCGGAAAAAAATGTTAACACCACCTTGCCTGCAGAAGGTTGTGCTTTAAACTTCTTCGGTGCCGGTGAATTTTGAATGTTTCCACTGCATCGACGATAACTTACTGGGTGGCTCGTGGTAATGGCACCAAGTTTCGTCACCAGCAACTATTGATAGAAGAAAGTCATCACCATTTTGCCTATAGTCTGTGAGGTGTTGCAGAAATAAGCGCATTCGAAAGTATTTTTGTACATCAGGCAAGAGACGAGGAATCCGTTGCGAACAAAGTTTGCTGTAACCCAGATTACGAACAATACTATGGACAGATCCTACACTAGCACCAACAATTTCTGAAATTTCTCTAATCGAAATTCGACGATTTTCTCTAATACGGCCTTCCACACATGCCATATTGTTTTCTGTCAATGCAGTACACCGTGCACCTGGTCGCGGCTCATCCGTAGTCCCCTCTTTTCCATTCTTAAATTTTCGGCACCATTCCTTGACAGTTGGGTACGCAATACATGCATTTCCATACACTGCTTGCATTCGCGTATGAATCTGCAATGGATGCACACCCTCGGCGCATAAAATTTGTAGGATAGCACGCTGATCAATCTTGGGCGGATTTTCAACAACAAACGTCATTTCAAAATCAAAGTTTTAAGAGTCAGAATCAAATCAAACGCCAGAAACTTATTAATGTGTTGCTTACAAACACTAGTAACATTAACAAACGTCATTTGAATGATTGCATTTGTTTTCAAGGCTAAGTTGATCAAAGATAAGTTTCCGTTGAACACAGTTTTGCACTTTTATCAAGATTTGTGGAATTTTTAAAAGAACTAAATTTTAACTTAAAATTCTTTAATTTTGAAAGGCACTTATGATTTTTATCAATTTTTTTGAATTTTGAAATATCGATTACGAAAGGTAAAAAATATGGTGCCTATTCCATTTACAATTTAGTATAGTTTAAATTGTTGCTGGCCATATTTGTCAAAACGGCGTCGCGAAGAAACGTTTTGTTCTGACTCCTTCTGCTATGTGTGTGGCTACTACATTGGTCCGACACGAGCAAAACACAAGATTGCAAGCGGCACAAAATTCTTTATGACATACCATTCTTATTTTGGAGTGCCTACGGGTGATCGAGACAAAACATGGGCACCACACTACAGCTGTGGTAGCTGCAGATTAACTCTAGAAGGATGGCTGCGTGGCCCCAGGAAATCAAAACCATTTGCGGTTCCGAGAATATGGAGACAACCGACCAAACATCACGATGACTGTTAGATTTGCAAGGTAAACATTTCAAAGTATAAAAAACCCAAGCACAGGTTTCCTATACTTAATCCAATGTGCTATTCTCCATCCAACCAGTTCCTCATATTGATGAACTGCCTATCCTACCCTGCCTCAATCATCTGATGCTGCTGCGTATCCTTCAAATGTCGACTCACCAGATGCACTTGGCACTGCCTTCGCTTTCGAGGCATTGAATGCATCGCCTCATTTCTCTAATCAACAAGAACTTGATGACAGTACGTGATTTAGGTCTCACTAAATCAAATGCAAAGCTCTTAACATCCCGCCTGAACGAGTGAAATTTATTAGATCCTAACTGCAAAACATCGAAATACCAAATACCGCAGTTACAGATTCATTGTTCTATTTTCGTTATGTGTGTGGTCTTTTCGATGGCATTGCTCACAATTCTAAAGAGTGGCGGTTATTCAACGCCAGCTCAACAAGAAACCTCAAAGCTGTTTTACTCCAGAATATAAACCGTTTACCATCAATGCCAGTAACTCACTCCGTTCATCTAAAGGAAGACTACAAAAACATCAACTTGTTACCGAAGAAGATCAAGTATGAACGTTACCAATGTATGTGGTGACTTTAAGATGCTGGGATTTCCTCTTGGTTTGCGAGGTGGTTTCACAAAATATTCATGCTTTCTTTGTTTGTAAGACAATAGAGCTGTAGTCGAGCACTTTGTGAGATGAGAATGGCTAGTCAGACAAGATTTGAAGCCTGGTGCACAATGTAATTAATCATGCTTTGCTACCTGTAGGAAAGATCTTGCTACCACCTCTTCATATTAACCTGAGTCTTACGAAACAAATTGTCAAGGCATTAGATCTCGCTGGTGCAGTGTTCCGGCATATTCCATAGATGTTTCCAGAACTGTTAAGTACAATAATGTATCAACCGGTATATATATTGGACCACATATTAAAGTTATGTAAACGTGTAAGGAGTTGGAGAACAAGATGCCTGCTGTTGAAAACCGTGCATAGGTACCTTTTAGACATGTTCTTCATGGGGTTTTGGGCAACAACAAGAGTGATAATAACAAAGAACTAGTGGACAACTTGATTGTCCACACAGACGCTAGAATATAACAGGCAAGATAAAACAGGAAAACTAGCCACAACATGGAGAAGGCAAATAAGCGAATACAGTGCGCAAAACATGAACTGGAGCCAAATAAAGGAATTATCCCAAAATATGGCGAGATAGAAGGCCTTTGTCTAGTAATTAAAAAGAACTTTAACTCAACTTCAGTGATAGTGTAAATACAAAAACATTAAGAATAGTGAAGTGAAGGTTAGTGTAAGAACGACAAACCTTATTATTAAATAGATACTGTTAGTCAGACGTCTCTGAACGCCCTATGCTCCCTAAAGAAACAACAGGAACAAAGAAGAAGAAGAAAAAGTAGGAAAATACACGGAATGTTGGATATATGATGACGGTAAGTATACAATAGTTCCCAAGAAATAAGCAGGCTACGAATTACCCGTTTTGAAAATGGCAAATAATAAACATCGAATCTCGGCCGCAAGATCATGTGCCTCATATTTATAATTAAAACTAGGAAAACATCAATACGCGAGGACGTGCATTATCATGCACACTACAAATCGATATTCCAGAGGGCTGGTTTTTGATGTTGATTTATAATCTGTTCGGTACTTCCGCATACCCGTGAGAATTAATGCAAACATGTGGATTAAACTCCAACTGTATAACACCTTTATAATCAAATAAAATTATTATTAGTTTTTCTGTTAAAACTTTAGTTTGGCACATTTTGGGGAGAAATGGCATTTTGATGGCTAAACTAATGACACCGTATTGCATCACCGGCCCTAATTCCATTTAGGCAAGGATTTGTGACTCGCGTTATAAACGCATGCCAATTGAAAATTAAACATTGAGTTTGTAGTAAGGAATCGATTGGTTGCCAATTTTGCGACCCCCAAATTCTTTTTAATAACAAAATAAACGGTTCCCGATATTCAAAGATCTGCAATATCTTTTACCTGAATGCGTCTAACTACCCATAAAGCTGCTTCCACTTGTTATACAGTGTCCACAAGTTTCATACGAACTTCTCCAGGATGCAGCACGATGTATACCACCCAGTAAAGACCATTTTTGAATATCAGGCTTCTCCATACACTGCACACATTTTTGTACGGAGTTCTTGAGGCAGAAACTATTCGGCGGTTAACAACTGGATTACAGCCGGCCGACCCTGCTTGGACAGAGATTGTGTTTGAAAGGCCGTGGTTTAAATTTATATTTAATTAAATAAACACCAATGATGCGAATTTGCCGTATGAAATTAACAATAAATATCAGAATCTACTGCATGTGATTATCCTTACCTTGGCTACTTTGCACGACCTATTTATTTATTTAATTATTTAAATATTTATTTAAAGTCGACCTATTTTTATTGTTATGGCCTACTAAAATAAACAAAAATTCGCATTTTCTTTCAAATCAAACATCAATGTGCAAATGAGAGGTTGCTTGCTTGCTTGCTTTGAAAGAGCGAGATCTAGGACGCGGTTTTCCATGCATCTCTATGCTCTTAGGCCATATGACCAATTGTACACCCTAACTAAGAATTTTGCCTATCTGGGGTAATTCCAACTCCAGTAGTGATTTTTAACTGTCACACATCGTAGTGGAACGAGACCTACGGCTTTACTTCTTATCCGACAGAAGACGCATTTTCAGATTTTTCCCCGCTAGAAAAATCTCGCCGACCTCAGCCAGGTTCGATCCCGCGTCCCTCGGATCTAAAGGCAAACGCGCTAACCACTAGACCACCGAGGCCGGCAAATGAGAGGTTGCTTGCTTGCTTTGAAAGAGCGAGATGTAGGACGCGGTTTTCCAAGCATCTCTATGCAGTTAGGCCATATGGCCCATTGTACAGTAGGTACAGCAATAATTTTAGGAAATATACAGGGTGAATCTTAAATAGACATACCATCTGATTCTGGATTAAAAATGGAGCGATAAACTCCATTTTGCTGTTAGCCTCACAGATGAGGAGTTATTGGCAGTCTTAAGTTGGATTCCGGGTTCCTTATCGTGCGATATTTTTATGAAATAATGACTTTTAACTGTAGTTTAATCAACAAAAGGAATCACCAATCTGTAATTGTAGTCATCATACCCTTGGTTTACCCAGAACTTCCATCCGAAGTTTAACGCTTCTGCAATGCTTGAGTTTTCCAAAAATGTTGCAACAACGTGCAATACAAATTTCACATTTTAAAACAAACGTAGGCTTTAGTAGATAGAGTTGGACAGTTTGACGACCACCCCCCACTCCTGACCTTGATTTCAAGGTCAAGGCCATTGTTTCCCCTCACTCGACCTTCGATTGAAGGTCATCAGATTCCCCTCACTGGATCTTGAGTCCAAGGTCACCACCTCTCAGAAATCTTTTAAATAATATGGTCAGACAAGAAATGGAAGAAACAATAATTGTAAATTCGTTTATTTGCTATGAATAATACAGAATGCGTTACAAGTTAACATGTAAAGAAAACATTATTATAACTTAGCACTAACGTATATTATTGTAATGAATCGTCCAATGAATGAAATAAAATGTAGCACATACACTTAATATAAGTAATAACGTTGCACCAAGTATAACTGAAGAAATGCAGCAGTAGTTGCTGCAATCCGCAATAGCTGGTTGTTGCTGAATATCTGGTTTATGAGGCTTCAACAGAATAGTTTGCCAATTCGTAGGTGCTGCATATGTCGGATAGTGGAATTTTATCTTGAATGTTAATATTCCATCATCTGTAAAATTGCGAACGGATACTTTAAAAACAGGTAGGTCGGCCAAAATTGCATTATCCATTTTATGCCAAGTCGTATTAGTAACAGCGCTGTTAGCGTAGGTAATAGATGCGGATGTGCAATTTGGTGGTTGCATTACATAGAGAATACCATCATAGAAAGCTGCGAGAGCAGCTATGAATTTTATAGGTAACATGCTGATACTGCAGTAGTTGTACGTAGAATGGGAAAGGTACCTTTGAAGCATACCTTTTTCTTAATCCGGAGTTGCGCAATCCCCTTCTTTATTCTCACTTTGATTGTCAGCAGGCGATTGGTAAAACTGTTCGAATGTTTTAACGCGCACAGTTAAATTATGTAGTGCAGGAAAGCGTTCCAAGGTTATTATCTGGTATGGATGCTTGGTGTAGAGTGTGTTAAAATCGTAGTGAAAAAACCCACAGTGAGCTCGAAAGAAATCTTTCAACTCGATATTTAACGGATGAGAAGTCGTGGAAAATGTGTAGCTCAATTCAGGATTTACAGTTGGTAGTTCATCGAAATTATGAAAACGGCTTTCAGCATCATTAGCTACATGATAAATGGCTGCATCTGCGATATATAAGAACAACATGTTACCAATATGAGTGCGCGAAGTAAACTGAAAAGCGGATTGGCAGATCGTTGAATAGGGTGGAGGAAACCGAAAATGGTGGTGGGGTATAATGAGGCCGGTTAGTAGTGTGAAGACACTGGTCCAGACAAAACATGACCTCAACAGTTCCCGAGTGGTATAATGTGCAGCTGTTAACTGGTAATCCTGCCAAACGATTTAACATCCGCCGCTTAAACCAGGAGAATAAAAAAGCCTTCTTCGAATTACTAAGAACAGTGGAAAAAAATCGAACACCTAAGCAATTGATGGAAGCGGGCATTGTGAGACCTGATTGGAGTTATGAATATTTTATCTCTTATTGGTGGGGAGTAGCGGACGATCACAAAGAATACTATGTGTCAAATAAGTTTCTGAATAAGTGGCTTAAGAGGGGTTATATATCCTTCAGCGATGTTGGACACTCCAAAGACTGTGTAGAAGGTAATGGTTGCGGGGTGTGTGATGATAGAATGTTTTTGAACATGGCGTGCGCTGTGGTGGACGACAGTTATTGCTTTTTGAAAAGCTACTACCTACCTTATGCGAAATTTGATAACACACAATTCTATGAAGCCACTATCGATGATTGTGTGCTAGACGGTGCTACTGCTTATAATACTTACTTTGAGAAGTGTAATGGAGGTGCCATCGAAGATTTGCTAGTAGTAAAGAAGTTAGAAAAACTTGGAGTTGAGGGTATCGATTTTAATCTGTATCAGTAGTTGTAAGAAATGTATAGGTATTACCTGAACGAAAGTGTGGTGTAGATCAATAAAATTGGTAGTTGATATAAAAGTGTTTTATTTATAAGAGTTATACTATAATATCTATACAAATTAATATATGCAAATATAGGTATGTACACAATTAAGCGGTATATGGAAAAATGTAGAAGATAAAAAAAGCAAAGCGGGAACAAATATAAAAATGAAAGCATGAAAAAATATATACACAATTACTTTAGATGGTTAACTTGTAATATGCAGCACGCAGAAAATGAAGAATATTGGCTGGTGTGCGCTGGACCCACCAGAAGGTGTCCCACATCTGCCGGGCGGCGTTGGCGGCGTTGGCGGCGAACCAGCAGATGGTGCAGTGATGTTGTTCCACGGTAACTGGATGGGGGAGGGCTACCGTCGTGGCGTCGAAGAACCGCTTCATAGCCATGTACTCGTCCAGGATGGCCACCTCCTGGTCCGAGTACAGCCCTCCTTCTCCTTGGACTGTAGCTATAATCCCTCCAGAAGTTTGTGGAATGTAGGCGAAGTAGCCAACATCACCCGACACAAGTCCCGAAAGGATTTCCTGCAACCGCAAGGGTACTGCCACAAACGGGCCCGTTACCGCGGCAACAACCACTTCTCCGGCGAGATAGTCTATGGGATCCGCACTTATGCTGCAGATGCGCGCCACCACATCCCCGAACTGCACTTGGAACAACATTTTGGTGTAATGGTAACTGCAGACTGTTCGGTAAATATATAACAGTCACTATCACTGGTAGTGGTCGACCTTAAAAATGTATAGGAGAAGGGTTGGTCTTGAGACCAGTTAGAAAAATGTGGTTACGAAGGATCACGAG
>JABXWE010009962.1:0-52747 GCA_014611495.1 Limonius californicus
ACGATGAATCGCTTATGTATTTCTGTAAACACCATTATTAAATTAAATCTGATTAAAACTGACATTTAATTGTCATAAAATCATCAAAGACCGACGTATTGAAGTACAAAGCCACCCTTTATCTAAAATTTATTTGTACATATGGTATAATAAATATTAGTGAAACTGGTAATTACTATAGTAAGATATCAACTTGACAGAAAGAATCTATGATCGCTTTCAGTACTATAAAAGATACAATAATCTACGTTGCTGTGATACATGTATGTTGGGTTGCATCAATCACTTCAGAAGGGAACAGCTTAACTAGGTCACCATGTATGTTTTTTTACAGCTTAAATCATTACAGCTAATAAAGTCGACAATTTAAACTGTAAACAAATTTAAATACTCAGGCAAATAATAAGTAAAGGCCTTTTTATTGTAAAGCATAATTACGAACGAAAAATGCATTTAAAATATGGTAAGATTTTTAGATTAATATAAGTAAGTATTGACTTGTAAAAGTAAATGATTGCTAAACACTGACATTGTTAGACATAATAATAAGAAATATTTACTAGAAAAATGTCAAATGTATTAAAAAGTAGAAAATGTGTTTGTAAGCTCAGGGAGTGAAAGTGCTTTTTGAGTGATGTTATGCCTATGATAGGTGGTTTAATACAATTCTTCAGTATAGCGTGCGAGAAATGGTAAATGTTTGTTATAACAAAGTTCCCTTTAACCGATATGTAACACCCATAGGGTGTTGTACAATATGTTTCCTAATATGGTGTGACAAGTGATGTAAAATACGCATTATTAGTTATATCTATAAAATATTTAAGTATGGGAAGACCAAAAATTGAAATTCAGTGAATAGGTTTTCATTTTTCGGAAGTGAACTCCTTTTTGTATTGAAAGTATTATTAAAGCATTAAAAAAACATTGAAATAAGTTTACTTAAGTTTAAAGAGACCTTCTGTCGAATTGTATCTCACATCATAACGCATTGTGTTAATATTATTAGTACTTAATGATTATGTTCGGGTATGTGATACATACATAAAAAATAGATAATAACCATTCATTGCAGTCCGTAGGACGTAGCCATATATTATGGGTTTATTTATGGGCTATTCAATTCCAGAATTATCTGTGTTAAACAAATTTAGTTAATTTGCTTTGTACCGGCAAGGTCAAGATATTCATACAATTAAGAAAAAGCACGAGTATATAATTCTGGTAGCACTCAGAATTTTACCTGCTTACAATTTTCTTTCATCACTTTGTTCTGGAAAATAAACCCTGTAATTCATCTAAACTCAATTGATTGTTTTTCAATACCGTGAAATTATCACAGTAAAAATTTACGATGAGAATGTAGATTTGTTGAATTATCGAGAATCTAAAAATAATTCTTTTTATTTTTTACGTTACGTTACACATGTAATTTCATGCAGTATTGAAAACGTGTGAAGTTTTTTATTTTCTTTGCCAAATTGTATATATCGATTGCAAGAATTAATAAAAAAATAAGGTAAATTGACCAACTCGCAATATACTAACATTTCGTTTCTTGTATACTTTTTATTTTCAGTTTATCTACAGGCTAGCAGTTCCATATTTAAAAAATGCCACTACAGCAGAATCAATTTTAAAAACAATAAAAAATAAATGAAGGAGACATATTGCATAACTGATTTTTGTTGTGATTGTCTTTTAAGAAATGCTGTGCCAATTCATTGACATGTAAAGCCCGCTATTTGACAACTGTATCAGTTTTACGTATTACAATACTTTGACACTTCGCCAACGATTTCTGGAAATCGGGTAATACAGTGGCTTGAGCCCACGGAACATGTAGGCTGCTAATAACATAATTAATGTACCTAAATACTCAAACACACTGTCGATTACACGCTATTGTGTTTCATTATGAAATGTTTTGACTTTAGATGAGAATCTTTACATTGAAATGCATTAAATCGAATTATGAATTACTGCGTAAATTGTTAATCCTTGCTTTTTCTCCTCTTAAAAACATTTCAAAAAAGTTTGATGTTTTGTAATTTATATGACTGTAGGATGAAAGGAATGTGCTACTTATGACGTTGCATGCGTTTTATTAAATAATTCTGACATTCAAATATAAAGCCCTTATCTATATGTTAATTACGCACGTCTTCTACTTGTTTCAACTTCTTCGTTTCCTCGAACCACGCCCTAATATAAACCAGACGTAAATGCACTCATTTAAATGTATTTATGTGAATAGGACTGGTATTTTCGATTCAACTAAGAAAATTAACAAAGCTGCTACGAAAGCTTAACCCATCAAATCAACATTTACATGGTTAGTTAGCAGATACGCATTGAAAAGATGCGTTACATAAATCACCACGTTCCCTATTTATTGGCTACTACAATTCTGACATTTGAAATGATTAATAATAATGAATTACCTTACGGGACTTAGATTTGGATTGAAAGTAGCGGGGGTTAACAATTTCTTTGTTATAGAAGAACCGAATACTGGTTAAATAACAGGCAATAAGATAAATATCAAACCTTGGAAATTAATTAACACAAGCAGCGAAATATGTTACGAAATCCTCAGTGAGAAAGTACAAATAAACATCATAGAAATAGAAACCTGGGTAACATACTTTGAAAACCTCTATCGCAACTCAGAAATAAACAATGAAGAACAAGACGAATTGACAAACTAGGAAAATATTGACCACGAAAGCAGCACATTAGAGGACGTACAGCGGGCTACAAGGAAAGTAAGAAATCGAAAATCACTTGACATCGACAACATCACTAATGAAATAATAAAATACGATGGCCTAGAGAGTGAGACAGAAATCGCAAGTCTGTTTCAGATTGAAAACTCCGAGTTAATACCAACAGAATGGAAAACTAGTGTAACTATACCAATACATAAAAAAGGTAAAAGGATTGATCCCACTAACTATCGAGGCATAACACTGTTGAGTTTCATGCTCAAACTGCTTACTAAAACATATCGACAATAGACGCAATATTTATTTTATGTCAGTTAATTGCAAAGCAACAGAGTTCAATAAACCGATGTTTATTGGTTTCATAGACCTAAACCAAGCGTTCGATTAACTGATAATGGACACATCCAAGAAGTACAAATAGCCACGGCCATTAGCAGGGAGACAGTCTAAGCCCTATCCTTTTCAACATCATCATGAATCAAATTATCAGAAGCATAGAGATCAATGGCGAATATAGCATGGCGATCGCTTATTAAGGATATTGAGCTATGTAGACAAGTCCATTCTTATGGCAGAAGACGATTTACAGGTTCAAAATATCTTTTGAAAAATACAAACTATGGTGATCTCTAAACAGCTAGGCAGAAGCAAACTGGCAGAGAACAACAAGATTATCGAACAAGTAAGGCGATGTAACTATTTGGGAGTAGATATATCAAGCATTTATGAAGCATACATAGTAAGAAAATCTCTGGATGGCCGAGAAAGTGGAAGGAGTTTTGGCGGCAAGACAATAAACAATCTGTGCTACGCGGATGACATTATGGCGAAAGAGGAACATGAGATGTCAGAGCTGACTGCAAGGGTTGAGGGCAGGAGAGCTTACGCTTCGGCCTTAATCGACTTAATTGACAATAAATAAAACTCATAGTAATAGACCGCACCAGCAAAATAGAAATCGCACCTAACATTGGTGATGTAGAAAATGCCAAGAAATAGTTTCTATATAAATAATGATGGCAACTTGTCAAAGACGTAAAAAGAAGAATAGCGCCACATTACGAAGGCAACAAAATGCATTATAGTCAGAACACTTATGTTTCCCATATATGGAGCGGAAGCATGGACTTTGAGGGCTGCAGATATTGATAAGCTGGAGGCCTTCGAGGTGTAGGTTTGGCGAAGACTCTTGAAGATCCTCTGACCAGCACATAGAACGAATGTGTCCATATTAGAAGAACTGGAAATTCAGGAAAGATTGTCAAGTGCAATAAAACAATGAATTTTGAAATACTTCGGACACGTCACTAGAAGGAAGGACGACAACCTAGAAAAACTGGTTGTGCAGGGGAAAGTAGAAGGGAAACGCCCTCGAGGGCGTTACCCAAAACGCTGGATCGACCAAGTCAAGGAATTCACCGGTACACCTTTTCTAGGAAATATTAGGTATGCTTCAGACAGAGACAAATGGAGGGACATTGCCCAAACTACAACCGAAATAGCAACCATAGGATCATGACACTTCAGCCATGAAGTATACGACTAGAGAGAGTGACAGAGAGAGATATCAAGCGACAGACACCTAATAGATGAACTTAGAACACGAACTAATAACGCAGCAAGAATAATAAGCTATCTTAGAGATATAATATGGAGAAACAAACACATGAGTGCGAAAAGCAAAACCAGAATATACAAAACTTGTGTCAGACCGGTACCTACTTATGCCGTCGAAACAAGAGCAAACGTCAAAAACAAAAAGAATGATGAGAACGATTAAGATTAAGTACTGAGAACCATTAAAGGTATCACTCTTAGAGATCGGATAACATGTGATAGCAATAAGAGAAGAACTTGAAGTGCAAGATGTAAGATGGACGAGATCGAGACGACGATTTTGGAGAGACCACATCGACAGGATGGACCGAGAACGCCTGGCAAAATGGGTTAAAAACGAAAGGCTAGACACCAGAAGATTAGTAAGTATACCCCCGAAGCGGTGATGTGGAAGCTGGACGTCAACATCACAAAAGGCAGGATGAAAACAGAAACTTACAAGACATAGTCGTATTGAAAGGAGGAAGAAGAAGAAGAAACAGTTAGTTTGTGGAACACTACTTATGAAAGTACTTCTTAACGTGCCGTATTTACTAATCGTTATGATTATTTCTAACTTGTTTACTGCTGCTCTAAAAAGATGACTTGATGAACACTTAAAAAATTCTTTCAGGCTACGGAGTCAGCACATTCGTCTTCTTCGTCACATCTAGGAAGCTTCTATGTTTTTTATCATGGATTTTGCCAGCGTAGCAGCGTTTAAACCGGAAAGAAGAGTTGTAAATATGTAACATCTTAGCATGTGGATTTTAAGATTGTTGGCTAGTGTTTCATTACAAAAGAATTGTTTCATGTTCATAAAGGTGCTGAGTGCATTTTCGATTCTTGCTTTTAATTTAATAGAATAGGCGTTGTTACTGTTAATGATCGTTGTATACTGGTTCTATGATCTGGCCATTCACTATTGGTTGGATATTAGGATTTGGTGATTTAGTAAAGATGAGAAATTTTGTTACACTTAGGTTTATATTTAGACCATATTGGATACTGTCATAAACTTTTTGTATAATTCTTTGCAAGTCGTTAATGTTTTTCAGGATTTCCTACAGCGACTCCGTTTTCTGTTGCCTCTGAGACTCCATTGACTTATGTTGTTATAGGTATGTGTTCTTTAGGCAATAACAAATGCTAGAGGAATATTGGAAAACCATTGAGAAATTGTAACAACTAGAGAATTTGAACAAATATTTTACTTCAATCTCCGTGCATGGAAACTACAATATTAAAACTATTAGTAGGATGTATGAAAATGTACTATTAACCTTCTAAAAAGCTGGTTTTCGCATCCTAGTGTGTAATGCTTTTAAACTTACCTTTACATATAGCTCTTCTATTAAAGGGCTCTTTATACTACCTAAAATATGAAAATTTAAATGATCCTAGAAATTAGGAGGAACACAGGATATATACTTCTTTAACAAATGTAGAGAACAATTCAAGGTAACATCTAAAACAGTATACAAAAAATACAAAACTATACAACGTGTCCCACTCGGCCAACCATGTTTTGTTAAGTATATAGAGTTGCTCATTAGTGCGTTAAAGGCCAATATTAGCATTATGCTAAAATTCGCACATTTTATAAATATTATTAAATATACGAAGTGACTAGCTACAGCGGAGCATCCTCAAGGTATTATTTTTTGAGTGGAATACCCCATATAATTTTACATTTTGGAATTCTGCATAAAATTATTCATGCAACGATTTCCTGTTTTTTTTATTTTGGAAGAGGCGTTGCCGAGATTATCTAAAAAATATGAAAATTTTGGTCGGCGCAAGGTTTAACAAATTAATTATGATTAATTAAGAATACATATGTTGCAGTTATGTAGCCAAGCCACCAAAATTTAATTTTAATAAACATAGTGTTTCTTATACCAGTGCAAATTAAATATATGCCAAAGAGCATTTCTTCAATTTTTTCAAATGGGGCACTCTGTATATTATTATATTTTTTAATTATAAAGTTGATTCTCCACAATTCTTATGAATATTTTTACTTTTTCATTACAAACCATTGAATAATTACACTTTTCGTGTTTCTATATAATCTAGTAACCTGATTTTGATACAAAGTGAGTAGGGATTAGAAATGGAAAAAGCAACTCTTAACTTTTTCCAATAACTATTGTTCCCTTACGAGTCGAACTAAAGTACCTAAGGTAGCTCAAACATCCGTAATACTCATCGACATGCAACAGAAAATCTAAGAATTGGGCAAATATGTGGTTTCAGCGCTTCCGCACATTTCGCAACTTGACAGGTCTCGTATCAAGAATTGGGAAACAGGTGTGCAGGTCGCGGCGGTCCCATCTATTGGCCACCTAGATGGTCAGATTTGATGAAAATTGATGTTTTCTTATCGGGTCATAAAACATATTGTGTACCAGATCCCTGCAACTACTGCAAAAGATATGAGGCAACGCATAATAGATGCTTCTGGTGCAATTTCCGTTGAGTCGTTGCGAACAGTATTATCGATTTTGAACATGTGTATTGAACTCAACGGAGGTCACATTGAACATTTGTTATAAATAAATCCAGAATTGAAATAAAATAGATTTTCTTCTATGTTATTAATAATAAACGTTGCCACAAGAAATGTGCTAAAAATGATGAAATAATTACCGAAATAAGGGTAATATTTAAATAAAAAAATTCCCGTTTTAAAAGCTGAGGGGAAAATAACAAGATGTCATTTTTATAAAAATCCTGGCTACTAAATTCGATAGAAACAAAAATTTTAATAATTCAACAATTTGTAACGAAAAAGTAAAAATATCTCCGAAAATATCGTTCTTAGATATAGAATCATCTCGTAAAAATTGTGGAGAATCAACGTGCCAATTCAAAAATATAATAATATACAGAATGTTTCATTTGAAAAAATTGAGAAAATGTACTTTTTTCTAATAAATAAATTAAAATAAATTAATTTTGCACTGGTGTAAAAAACACCATGTATAATAAAATTAACTTCTTGCAGCTGTGTTGTTTCAGCACATCACTTGGCGAAATGTGTACTCTTAATTAATCGTAATTAATTTGTTAAACCTTGAGCCGATCAAAATTTTCACATTCTTTAGATAAACTCGGCCTCATCCAAATTAAAAAAACAGGAGGTCGTTGGATACATAATTTTTTCGCTGAATTCAAAAGTGTAAAAATATACAGAGTGTACTATTTAAAAAATAATACCTTGAAGATGCTCCGCTGCAGCTAATCACCTTGTATATTTAAAATTATTGTGTAAGGTGCCCATTTTGGAATTACATCAGTTAAAGAAAAAGAAAAATTGTCAAATCATTTTAATAATGCCAATATTGGACTTTGACGCACTAACGAATAACGCTGTATATTAAACAAGTCCAAACAGCGTGTTCATTAATTTTTTTTGTAAACTACCAAATAAAATGTAAAACTTTACACACACATTAAAAAAATAAAGTTTAAGTAACACAAAAAATATTTGACGTTCATACAAAGGAATTTTCATTTACTTTAATGCACATACTCAAAAGAATCTTTGAAAAAACCTTTAGATCTCCTACACATCGTGGCCGTATGAGGTTTTGCAAAAATGTATATACTCGAACAACAATGTCCATTTAATTCTACTTATTGCCAAGTTCCAGAAATAAGTCGGCAAAAGTGGCCGAAGAAACTACGTTCAGTTCGCCAGATATATTCTTCTTAATCTCATTAATGTCCTGAAATTTCTTCCCTTTTAGAGCAATCTTCACTTTAAGAAAAAGAAAAATGTTTGCTCGTGCCAAGTGAGACGAATAGGTAGGTTGACCTCAACATTAGAAATTACTTTACAATCAGTGCAGAATGGGCTGGTGCATAATCATGCACCAGAAACTAACTACCCTTTTCTTAAAACTGCGATCGCAATAGAGAAATGCGCTGCAATCATCTTGTTATCACTTCCACGTACAATTTACTATTTGTCCTTCAGGTGCAAATTATTTTTATCGAAAAAAGTAATCATTGTTTAGATAATAGGTTTGTGCATACGAAACTTTTCCGACCTTGGTGATTTTCCAATTCACTGCATGCTATTACGTTTCGTCTCAGGACTGTACTGCAACACCCATTACTCATTGCCAGTAATAATGCAGTTAACAGAATATGCATGGTCGCGAAAAGTCTGCATGAAGCAACTCTTCTCTGTTTTTGTTCATACACATGTTGAATTTTTGCACAGATATTCCTATTTCCTAAATCTTCATGACAAGTTTGTTCAAACATCTCCTTTTGATGTTCATTTTATCTGCCATCATTTGGAGGGTCATTCGGTGATCTTTTGCCGCAATTTGAAGCATTCTTGCGACCGAATCTCCATTTCTAGAAATCAACGGACGCCCAGTTTTACATGCTCAGGTTCATCTTTGAAACGTTGGATCCATTTAAATACACAAGTACGACTTGTTTGTTATCATGTTATACACAATTTTCAGCATTTCATAAGTTTCTGTTGGATTTGTTTTCAATTTAAGTCAAACAATTTAATTATTGCTTTATGACAAATGAGAGAAAAACTATTAACGCGATAGTGATCTTCGCTACCTCATAAAGTAATTTTTATGTTTAAAAGATTTGAAAAGTAAATAACAACAGAAACAGTTTCACACAAATATTAAATGTTTAAGAGCAGAACACAAAATCTTTTTATAGTTCTCTTGTAGAAACAGGAACAAGAAGGAGGCTAGAAGTAAAGATTTTATACCAACTGCTTTTTCTAGAGGTATTATAATATTTACTGTTTTGTAACAGTGTTAACTAAATTACAAAAATATTGTGTATCAATTGGAACACATTCTACTCTGCTAGGTTAGCTAATACGGACAAATTAAAAAAAAATTAAATAATGTTAGAACATATTTAATAAAAAATTGAGTCACTGGGGTGATTGTGTTTGAGTGTAAATGTTTATGGAAGGGCTGTTTATTAACATACTACATATATTAAGAAAAAGTATAGAAGAACAAGTTAAATATATACTGGTAGAGACAGAAAAAATGCTTAAAGGTAGAAGGTAGAAACCGTAGAGCGGTTTTTAATTTTTAGTACCATTCAGCAAACATGGGTATATTTCAAATTTCTTTAGATACCCCTTTTTTATATAAGTTGTGAATATATCCAGTTTAAACAAAAATAGGTGTGATGGTAGGTTGGTAGAACGCTCGCTTTCTGAGTAAAACGTCGATTCTGGCTTGGGTTCGAAACCTAAGCATTATTATGCAGATTTATAAAAATCTTGTCTGCAACCCACTATACACCATTTCCCAATCCGGCTTGCAACCGTGGGACCTTAATGCTATAAACCTTTTCTGTCGTTCGGATACCTTATAGCTGAGGAGAAACGCGTGGCAGAGAAGAGGCCGATGTCCAACAGTTGGGCGAAACGGCTGCCAATGATGAAAATGAGAAAAATGTCACTTATATAAAAAGCTTATAATCCACTGTAATATAGTTGTTTTTTTATTTTTTCATTACGGTTGGGACATTTCTATGATCAGAAGCTATACTTCTTATATTATTGTATTAATTTTATCAACTTTAAATATGTTGAAAACTGCACTTTGTAGGCTTAAATTCAGTTTAAAAAATTAAAAATATTGATCCCAGTAGGCTACCTAAATGAAATTTTATAGCTATTAACAATTGTGGTTATTTTATCGTACAATAAAAAAATAGTTGAATTGAGTATACTGCTACGGGCCGACCATAGCAAGAAGTTGTCTATGTTGTAATATAGGTAATATGTGTTTTTCTAGCAGTATCTTATTTCACTGCAATCAAAGAGGGAAAGACTTGTCTTTGGACCTACGTTTATACATATTAAAAAGAGAAGAAGAGCTTAAACACTTGCTAATCTTTACAAGATAAACTTGAAAATCAGTTTCATTAAATTTTAGTGATATCAGTATGCCAGTTTAATATTAAAAAGAAGTTTCAAATTTTTAAAGTCTAAATGTAAATTTTTTATATATATAAATATATTTAATTATTTATTGATTAATGTTAATTATTAATGTTTTTTTATTATAGTTATAAACTATGCATAAACGTCACCTTTATGCTAGACTGTTTATGACAAATTGGTGCATGGTCGATTTAATACTGATTATATATTTCTGAAAATAATATGGATGCTATTGAATAATCATCACTAGCTTGATGTTGAGTGGTTTACAAACCTTAAAAGTTCTTTATTTTGATTTGCAAGGTTTATGTGTCTCTCAAAGAAGGGATATCTAGCAAAATTAAAAATCCTTAAGACAAAACAAGACAAACTTGTATTTTACAGTTATGAAAGAGATTGTAAACAGATTAGCGATCCCACACTAAACGCCCAGAATTTTTAATTTGCTAGTTTTTAATATTTTTAATTTCTAAAATATTTAAAAATTTATCTTACCTGTGGGTTACATACTTGTTCATAATTATTAAAGTACATGAAAATTATAATGTCATTGTAATTATTGTAATATTAATTTGTTATTAAATAGTTTCAGCTTAACGACGCAATAGTTTTTCGCATACAAATAATCAGATTTTATTTAAAAAATTCTTGGATGAAAAAGTGTATTGCAATTGCGAGATCTTTCAGATAAAATAATACGATTAGATTAAGCAAATTACATTAACTAAAAATCTTTGTACTTTAAGTGTTAAATATGCCTAAGAAGTCTGGTTGTTTGTAAACTTACATCATATTTGTAGATACCAAAAGCTGAAAATGTGAAGTAGTCTATAAAAATATTTATAATATAATATATATTTATAATATTATATTATAAAGGTAACAGAGGAATTCATAAAGAAATCAATTATTAGAAAGTGTAAAAAAGTTCATTTCTAGGGTCTGTAAACAAACTGTGTATATGTATATATATAAAAATAAATTTAGTAAAAGTTGCCGCGTTTACAATTATAAAGATTTATAATTAACGTTTAGCATTCGTAAAAAAACAAACTCCCAGCAACCGAACTTAGACCAGTGCAGTGTAATAGAGAACATAATTAAGAACCGTGTACTAAACCCCAACAAACACCAACGACACATACGTATAATTGAATTTAAAATTTAGTTATGCACCCATGAAAAAATCGCCGTGTACTAGTAGAAATGAATTTTAATTAAAAAAGCTAAATGTCAAAAAAATAATGGGCCCAGAATTAGAAAGAACATAAAAAATAATTAATTGTTGATATGATGCAAATGATTTGAAATTGCAGCCCCCGCATATTTATGCGCCGGGAATTGGATTAGTATAAAACACTTGAGGAGTAGCCATTGTGCAGCAGTGATTTGTGACCCGCGGATACGCAGCCATCAAAATGAAGACCAGGGTATGTGACTACTGTTATACAGTTTCGATCGCTTCTAGCATTTAACGAAATGATTAAATTTAAATTCATAACTTAGAACTGGCAATTTGTTCGTAATGGAGTTCGCATGTATCGTGTAGTGACTTAAATTTTATGATCTTAGTAATGCTAATGGTAATTTTCTTTTCTGTTCTAGTTTTACTTATGCTGTGTGGCCACAGCAATTGCAGTGGTTTTTGCAGCAGACGCTTCACTAGCGGAAGAAGCCGGGGCTGCCGCATCCAGTGCCGGGGTTGAAAAACGAGGGCTGTTTTATGAATCGTCTCAAGCAGAAGCTGCTGCCAAGGCTGCAGCTAGACAATCAAGCTTAAGCTACAATGGCGGTTACGGTGGTGGTGGTGGTGGTTATCCATACGCTACAGGACTCGGAGGCGTCGGAGGCATTGGAGGCATGGGAGGCATCTCAGGTATCGGAGGCATTGGAAGCATTGGAGGCATCGGTGGCGGAGGAGGTATTGGTGGTTTGGGCGGCAACTTCCAGGTATCTCAACAGTCTGCAGAAGCAGCCGCACAAGCAGCTACCAAAAACCAAATATCTACACTGAGTGGTGGTGGTTACTCACCGTACAGCTATGGATACGGACCCGGTTATGGTGGTTATGGTGGTGGTTATGGTGGTTTAGGCGGCAACTTCCAGTTATCTCAACAGTCTGCAGAAGCAGCCGCACAAGCAGCTACCAAAAACCAAATATCTTCACTGAGTGGTGGTGGTTACTCACCGTACAGCTATGGATACGGACCCGGTTATGGTGGTTATGGTGGTGGTTATGGTGGTTATGGTGGTTCTTTGTCATCGCAATCGACATCCGCAATGGCAGATAGCCGTACAAGTTCCATGCAAGGCGCCGCCGGTCTTTACGGAGGTGGAGGCCTGTACGAACAGAGTTCATCAGCAGAAGCGCAAGCCCATGCCCAGAGCAACTCCCAAAACCTTGTAATTAACCAGGATTATCCCGTTGCACCCATTGCACCCATTGTACCCATTGCACCCGTTGCACCCGTTGCACCCATATACATTCGTCCAGCCCCAAGGCCAGTTCCCCGACCCATTGCATACCCACTTCCACCTGCACCAATTCCTGAACCATACCCCGTTCCCGAACCATACCCCGTTCCAGAACCAGTACCTGTTCCAACCCCATACCCCGTACCTGTACCCGTTCCTGTCCAACCAACTTTAATACCAAGGATAAGATGCGGATGGGTAAGGCAATGTAGAACTGTTATGGAGCCAGTATATTCAGGAGGGTATCCAGGCGCGTTTCCAAGCGAGTATTCAGGCGGGTATCCAGGAGGGTATCCAGACCAATTCGCCGGAGGTGCGTATTTTTAATAGGAACGCCAAACGATTGACAGTCTACTAGGTTATGTGTGCGTCTAGTTTACAAAATTGTTATATTTAGCTTTTACATGTACAGAACAGTCCTAATAAAACATAGCCTTCATTTAACTAATGTGTTTTACTACAATGGAAGGTGTGAACTTGCAAAAATGGGATAAATGGTAGTAATTTTAGCTTCGTTAAAAGTAATGGAACGATTTGGTATTATTAGCGTCGTATATTAACACTCATTTTTAAAGTTCCCTGAACCATTTTAATCATTTCTGGGTGAAAATATCCGGCAACAAAAGTCACAATAATTAAAAAGTAACAATTCATTACTGGGCTGGAAAGACAACAAACAGAAACCGCGGTTTGAAATAGGCGTAAGCTTTCACTAACAAATTTAATAAGTTTTTATGACTATTTTATGAATGCGGGAAAATCGACATTGAATACAATTAGTTCCGACGTTTAACGTTACACAGTTGAATTGTATGTACTCCTACAGTAGGCTCGAAGGTGTTGGTGGCACTTTATTGACCAAAAACTATATTACATTTGAACACTCTGTTTTACAGTGGCAATTAGTTCGAGTTATTGTAGGCTGAAATATTTTAAATTATCAGGACCATGAAAACAAGTATTTCCCATTCTAAACGTCTTAATTTATAATAAACGAAGAATCCATATCATGATAGAGCAAAATATAGTTACTTCTTCTGATGGCTAGCATGAAAAAACGTACAAACTGAATCTTCTTTAAATACCAGAGTGTTTAGCCAAATAAATATACAAATTACAGCGTACTGTTAATTAGTAGCAGCAGTAGCATAAGTCTGATAATTGAGACATGGCTACTGAAGCATCTTGAAAAAAGTAAATTAAAATTAACGTACCTAATTTAGTCCAACTTTTACATCTTAGTACAAACTGACATCCTTTATGAATATATTATATAGCACTTCAGTCTCAAGATTGATCTAAGTTTCTAAAAATCAGCACAGACTCTGTAACTAATTTTAATTATTTGGCATAACGGTGATGTTATCACACCTATCTAAGGTATTATTTCTGTAATAGAAAATGATTAATAATCTTCATGTTGGGGAACATAAAGCCAATAATATCAGGCTTGTTTATGGAAAAAGGGGCTGCACTAGATTTTGAATTCCAGGATTACGTTCTCATTATCTATGTCCTAAACTCTGCTGTCTGTATTTTAATCATAAGTATATGCTGAAGCTACAAAAATTGTACCGCAATTTGTACCTATCTGTGCGATAGCTTCAAGGTGATTTTATACAACGCAGATGTTTAGCACGTATCCACACAAAAGTTAGTTTATTTGAGGAAAGCTTATGATATTACATTCTGGTTTAATACAGTATTAGAGTTTGGTTTAAAATAATTATTTGTTTACTCTTCTTTTAAGGCAAACAATGGTGTATATATTGCAAATTATGTAGTTCATCTAAGATGATGCTGCTGGTTGTTCCTACCATAGAAAGCATAGAATAAGAATCGATTGTAGTATGGCGTGTAAGTGCAAAAAAATCCAAACACTGATCTACAGGTATCTTTTGGTAATTATATATTGAAAAGGTTTCCGAAAGTTACTATTTGGCCTTTAGCGTGTTAAGGAAGTGCATGTGTCAACGTTTATCGTGCCCGATAAATGCGGGGCCGCTCTCTACACAACTTTAGTGATATCTGATTTATGTATACGTTATTTACAACTTAAAGCTAGTTTAAATAACTAAAGGGGTGCTTCAGTCGGTATGCGTTCTACTAATCTTAAACGAACCAGTGACCAACTCTCGGCTCCCGTATCGAAATCGATCAAAAAGTATCTGAGCCGCATAATGTAATAGCCATCAATATATTCTTCGTATCGGAAAAACAAATAGGAAACGCCTGAAAAATAATTTATCAAAGCAAACACGTAATATGAGCGACAGATACTTCTAAAACTCCAATGAGAAAATTAGTAGCACCCAAAAAGAGAAAGATAAAAATTCTACCTATGTATCTTCACAATGCTGATAAACTTAAATATCATGTAATAGTTTCTGATCCCAAGCAAAAGACTAAAAGTGAAGTCAGAACAGTACATAAAAAAGTCAATTATGTATAAAGTTAACAGGTATAGATGATTATCGGACGGTGACCAAATATTACAGCCAGGATAAATTAAATTATCACACATTCAAGGACCGTGAAAGTAATATTTTCACTGTGATAATCTAAAACCAGCCTGTCTCACTAACCAAAAAAGAAATAAAAAATGAAGAGATAAATCAGAACCAGACAAGAAACAGAAGATACCAAACACAAAGTAGATTCAACTCCCAAATAACAACAAGAAAACAAGAAAATATGGCAAATGAGTTGTTATATCATCTGGACAACGTCAAGGTTGTATATCTAAAGTCTACACAAGCACATCTTCCCATAATTATATGTTTCTACGGTACTTCACAAACAACACCTCCCGAAACTACCATACGAACAAACTGGCTTAGAAATTTTTCAAGTAAGCCATAATCAGAAACTGCAATGGATGGGCCTATTCCAAGTTTCCCTCAAATACACAAAGCAGTAAGACAGTATACGTTTGCAATACAATAAAGTGTACAAGAATTGTTCGCACCATACAGCAAGCCTATTCTGTAACTTGCGACCGCCGATAATTGCGCAATTGTCGCTGTCAAACGCGGGTTTCGTATTCTCGAAGCAGCAACTGCGACCGCGATCGCAATTTATTTGATAACTGCCTCTAGTGAGCAATTGGTTAACTGAGAAAGTGCATTTTTCAGTTGTTCTATGTAAAAAATTCGTATTCTGTAAGCAATTTTTTAGCAATTACAACGCGATTGCAACTGTCAAATAGCAATCACAATTATAGTAGTTGTAGTTGAGTTATTTGATAATTTAATTAAGTTTTGGTAATAGAAATAGAAGGTAAGTTATAAATTATAGTATATTGTCAATAATAAACATGTTTTTATTATTTACAAATAGTAATTTAAAGGGCTTACTGCCGTTAGAAGAAGTGGACACACCTACCTAATATTTAATAATAATTACTTACCACCGTAATAGAAAAAATAATAGTCATTATTTGTTTTAAGTATTTAGTAATGGCTCGTGCATTTATGATTATTGAGGCCGCAGAAGCAGAAAATAGAAGGGCTGAGAATATTCGCATGAGACATATGAGATACAATCTACGGTCTCAGGCGAGACCTTTAGACCTATCCGATGCAGAGTTCATGGCACATTATAGATTGAGTAAAAATGTTTTTCAAGAATTGTGTAATGAACTTGCACCTTTACTCCCTGGTGCTCATAGAAGAACAAAGATCTCTGTCGAATGTAAAGTGAGTATAATTACATAGTACTTTTACTTGATACTAATGAAAATTATTTTATTATTTTAGTTGTTAACAGCCCTTTCATTCTATGCAACTGGTTCATATTAGAAACCCGTTGGCATGAGCTTCTTACATGGACTTAGTCAAACCAGTGTATCGAGGGTAGTCCAGGAGATCACTGTAGCACTAAATAATGATGAGATTCTTAGAAGGAACATTAGATTTCCACAACGGCGGGAAGAAAGACGAGCAGTAGTCAATGGGTGAGGAAATTCATTCTCAATTATTTTTTTATAAATTTAAATATATATATATATATATATATATATATATATAGAAAAATTTATTGGATTGCACTTCATTTCAGATTTTCTGATAAATTTGGGTTTCCTGGTATCTTGGGTTGTATTGATGGTACACATGTGGCACTGGTACGACCAAGTGACCATGAAGAAAGATCCTGTAAACAAATTTTGTATGAGTTATTAAAAAATAAGTGTGCGAAAATATATTTTGCATAATATGGTACAAACTAGTTAAAAACTTACTGGGAATACAGGAATACGATGTTGCGTATCCCCATAAACAGCCCCTTCTCCAATGATTTGTAGAATTTGTTTATCAGTTTCTGACACGGCTGTTTCTACTGCAGGACCACCACCTGTTCCTGAAGCTTCTCGTCTCCTGGCAGCAGCCCTGGTCTTAACTTTATGTTTAAGATCAATCCAATACTATAAAAAAAATTATAATGTATTTGTCAGTAAAATGAAGCTACTTGATGTGTTGGATTACAATAAAAATACTTACACGTTTCCATCTCTGACCATTTTTACTAGCGCCCGATCCATGCGCATTTAATTTCTTGGCAAGATCATTCCATTCTTTTTCAATGGTCTCCTTAGATCTTGCCCCAAGACCTACCCCTCTGGCCAGATTAGGATGACTGATTAAATAATCCAGCAACTCTTCCAACTGGCTATTGGAAACTCTGTGTTCTCCCATTTTCTGTATGTACGTCAAAAACAATTAATAGTAGCAGTACACATTCTCAAATAATTTTACTCACCTAATTAATAAAAGGGTAAGTACTACCACAAAATACACAACAATTTAAAACTGATGTATTCACTAGGTAATGCACTATTTAAAAATGAGAGAAGGAAATAAAAATTCTCTCCGAAGGCAGATGCTATAGATAGGTACCCACTTATCTTTATTATGTTAACATAAACAATCACTAAGAGTTAATTTTTGTTTAGGCTATGGTGTGATTTATATGCCCTTTAAGAATAAAATATCTATTAAATTTTGTTTCTAAGCATGTTTGTTCTTGAAAAAGAAATACATTCTTTACAAAGATGATAAAATAAATTGACTTGAAATCTTTTTTTTAATCATTCAAGGATTTATACTCTCGTATGCATTTATCTACATTTCACCATTATGTGATTTTTTTATGTAAATATTCATGATTGAATGAAAAGTTAACCATATATTAGAAAAATGAATTAAACTATTAAAGTCTACACCAACATTTTTTAAATTTGTTTTGTTCATCAGCTGATTTTGCAGACAATTTAGTTACGTTGATTGCTACCCGATTGCAAGTGGCGCTAGTTTTATGACGTAAAAGTGCATCTTGACAGCAACCAGCAACTGCGATGCGACTACCTTACAGAATACCAAATTTTGCGACTGATTGCGCGACCGTTGTGCAATGGTTGCTAGTTGCAAAGTAGTTGCTGTTTTTACAGAATAAGTCCGCCGGACGATAGTAGCACAAATTAGAACACCTAATAACATACTCAAACTAATTAAATAAAGAAATAGATACCAAAGAGAATTACAAAGATCTCGTTTATCTTACCTAAAAACACTATACAGGGAGATTACTTTATCTTGTATCAGGTAGGTAGGCTACACACATTACAGCTGTTTGTATTCCATAGGTATCTTAGTAAACTGTACATTGATTAAATAAGTAAAAATCAAAGTGCTAACGTTGGATGTACTAAGAAACTACAATGAAACTATTTACTAATAAATAAGATGCAGTTTTGCAATAGATATATTTACAATATTTATTTCTTATAATTTGAACAAAACAAACACAGCCAAAGCCAAGATAGTATAAAAATGTGTTGACATAACAATAAAATAAACAAGAAAAATAAATTAAATAAAAACAATAACACAATACTAGTTAATGACGTAATAAATGTTCAAACTGCCGTCCACCTTGCTGTTCATATAAGTTGATCCGCCGCAGAAGAGAATTTCTAACACAAGTTAGCATTTGTAGAGTGATTGACCTACATGATTCAATAATTCTTTCGCGTAAATCTGCCTGAGTATCTACGGGAGTTTCGTAGACGTCGCTTTTTACTTTACCCCACAAAAAGAAATCTAAAGGAATCAAGTCCGGGCCAGGTGGAGGTCAAGGATGAATTATATTTCTTGATTTGTTATGGAAAGTTTCATCTTGGTAGTTTCCTACAATTCTATGGAAGTGGGCATGTGTTCCATCATTTTGAAACCACATACGCTATCTAACATAAAAAGGAATGTCTTGTAAAAGTTGGGGCTAATCATTTTCTATAAAATTTAAATAAATTTCCCCATTTAAACTGTTCTAACAAAGGGGGGACTAGCGATTAAAGCTGTCAACCATACCACACTACACGTTTGCAGTAAGAATTCTTTGAAAGTGTGCTTGTCGAATCTAATGTGGGTTATCTTGTGAGTATAAATGGCAATTGTGTGTTTACACACCCGTTGTTACTAGACGTCGTTTCGTCAGAAAATAGAATATTTCTTAAAAATAATGGATCAGTAATAATTACGTTTCTTAAAAATTGGCAGAAATTCACTCGATGTGGGCAATCGTCTTTAGTAAGGCGTTGCACTAATGTGACGTGGTAAAGATGAAACCGGTTTGCTTCTAAAATGTTAAATACTGAACTTTGGCTAAAGCCTACAGTTCTTGCAACTGCTCGTTGGATTATATGGGGACTGCCAGTTACTTGTTCGATGACTGACGCTTCGGTATTTACAATTGTGACATATCGTCGTTTCATCTTTGACTTGGAAAACCGTCCTATTGCCCCAAATTTCTTTCCAAACGCTTAAAGGCATGGCAAGCATGATGGAAGGGGTCTATCCGGGTATCTTCGTGCATATCGTCGTTCTGCTAGGGTCATCGCTCCTCTGCATTCTCCCAAAATTAATACTCTATCCGTTTTCTCGCCATTCAATCAACAACTTTGTACAGCGGTTTGTTAAGTTTTGGCGAAACAGTGCTGACATTTGGCTATCCAATCGACTGTTAATATAAAAAATTATTTGTTATAGCTAAAAAGAAAAGTTAAGTATGCATTTCATGCACCTGGGAGAGGTGTAGCCTACCTACTTGTTACAAGATAAAATGATCACACTGTATAGTCAGCTATGTCATCTGACCATACAGGCGAAGGCCAAACTAGGCTAGCAAACCCATTACAAACCCCTGCTAATAATTTAGTTTAATCTAATGTCATATAGTAAAACAGAAACTAAGTAGTTTAATAATACAAAAATACAATACCTTGAAGAAATGCAACCCCGTGATCCTATTATGTGGTTGACCACCAAACGACTGCGAGGACAACCGAACGTTATCTATCCACTGGTAACCAACAACCCCACTTATTCTTCCTAAGCAGAAGAAATAGACTTATTCGCAACCCACCTTAAGCTGGTGTTTAGACCTATGATAAGAGAATATGATGGGCACTTTAATAATTATATAATAAATGCAATTTGTAAATTTCTAGCCGGACTTCAATGTCAGAGGAAGCACAGGGATATACAAGCGTGAAGAAACACATGTCATAAGTGCATACAATGAAAGACGCAGAAGAAGAATTTTTGGCTACAAGAAAACGCAGCAGTAGTTCCTACATCTGCTCAAGAACTCAAATCCTACATAGACCATATCCTCAAAAGTAAGTCTCTCGGACCAAATTTATCAACAAATGAAATATTAAAACAGCTACCAAAAAAGGTCGTGGTTTACCTAACTTCATTATTTAATGCTTCCCTACTGGTCCATTACATCATTGTCTAAAGTTAAAATATGTGAACGTTTAGTTGACACTACATACAAAGGATCCATAAAACCTTGTAGTCATTGATTTCTGGTAAACAATAGCAATGACTTTAAAGACCGAATTTTTTTTGGAATTTAGCCGAAAAGCATCTCTTATAGTCACTTGTATCAAAACAGAAACATTTCTATTTCTTATAACAAAGACAGCTGCTTCAATGAAATTACTTCCCCTCTTTGAAATATTGAGATACAATGCACCTAACTCTTCGTTTACGCCTTGGTTTTATTCTTGGGAGGATAGGCGTTAGTGACATCAGTTCAAATCGAACGCTTTGTGTAATGGAGTCAATATAGCAAATCGCACGGTTTGGTTCCAGACATCTTACTTTTATTGTATCCAACATTATTGTTACTAGAATATTTCAAGTAAACAATACATTTTTTTTATATTGATATTCGCATGTTTGAAGCCCACAAATGGGTTCATAAGCGCCAATGTCAAGCTCAAGTTGAGGTTTTCTTTTTGCCTGTAGATTAATGCAGGACTTTTAGCTGGTTGTACCTTATTAATTATAAAAAAACTGTCAATACTATTATTTTATTATTATTTAATTTTTAGTATTACATTTAAACATTTAAACAGAGCGTAGGGCATAACCAACATATTCAGCTAGTTTGCATTACGTCAGATAGTGTCAAAGTTGCATTTATTTTTAAAATAATAAGCATAGTGATTTACATTTTTGAACACTAAAAAAAGTAATTTGTGCAAATGGTGTAAATAAATAAATCATGGATATACATTTATACCTTAAGTAACCAATAAAATACCGAATGATTGTTGATATTGCTATTTGTGGGAGAGACTTAACTGAATATTTAGTTAACTCAAGTCAAGGTTTCATAAAAGGCGAATCCACTATTTTTAAGAAAGTTCATAACTGTGTTTTCTAGATCATAAATGCATTTTTATTGACATGTCAGCTATGCCCCATTCTTAATAATCCAATACAAACCAATACGCCTCAAATATCGTGTGTAAGGAAATATTCTCTTTCCCATCCGGGAAACCAACCCTAATATGCTTGGTAGCATAGCTTTGAAGCCAAAGACTCTGACTATAACGTTGTTTCTGATCCTTAAACACAAATTTAAGGTCTAATATTTCCGAAGAACCGCCTTAGACAGAGAAAAGTGGAAAGCAATGATTAACAAACTTGACGGAACACATAAACCTCTACCTAGTAGTTTTCGCAACCTATTGCAGTTTACGTAGCTAGTTAAATAATTTATTTTTGGTTACCATTGATAATTTTATGAATTATGTAGTAACTGTCTATTGTTCTTCATTTTCCATGCGTACGTCATATTTATATATAAATCGAAAGTTACTTCTAATGTATAGGTTATATGCATTGTAACATATTAATTAAAAATAAAAGTGTTTAAGTAAGTACACAAATAGACATTGAAATAACATTAGTAAACGTTCGTTCTTCAGATAATTTTAGTTTCAATAAAATTAATGGTAGATTGAAAGCAGTAATACCAACTTTAAGATGTCTGTCGCAGCTTACTGTATTTTTTAATATTGCCGTATTGCAAATTAAATATTCAAGTCCTTTGGTAAGTGTCAGGAAATAGTTGATGTGCCTGAATTACACTTGTAGAAGTTTCAGGTAACCGAATTTCACACTCTAAATTTAGAATTATAATATACGTTCATTATAGCAAATTCCTTGATTTATTCATTCAATCATTGATAAGGATTTATAAGTTATTGAAGAAAGAACTTCTAACATTTCATTTAAAAGCAAACAATAGTACAAAGTATGTAAGTATGTATATATGGTTTCCATAAGTTTCAGACCCATTCTCATACGATTCGCAACAGAAATCACTTGATCGGTAACACTGTAAGTTTAACTGAACATGTCGTAGGTAGTATACTTAATAAAACAAAATGCAAATTCTAGTTATAATTAGACTACTCAGTAGCGTCGGTGATTGGGTAAGCTAGCGGCAAGATGCCGGTGTTAATTAAACAAATACTATTAAAGCACTACGTTGGTAAATAGCACGAGGGCAGGTATGTGCTGAAACAGAACATTTTATGTGCTCTATACAAAACTAAATAATAACAGTAAATTGCAGACTACTCATTCAAAAAGTTTTCTAATAGGGAAGCCTAGGAATACTTTTTACATGTCTGAGATTGAACTATAAACAAATGCCAATTTAAACAACTGTCAAATTAAAATAATTGAATCGCCTGTCAAAATGTGTTTAAGAGCAGCCCTGAAGTAGTGGGGATACAGAAGTTCTCAAAGTACTTGCTACAACCGCTAATATATATGTATAGGCGTAAGACCAGGATGCATCCTATCTCCCGTATTATTTAATATATGGAATCCCTATCGGTTGGCAAAACATCTCAAACTTGCGGTACGCCGACGATACCGTCCGGATGGCGAATTCTCATAGAGAGACTCGAGCGTATAAGCGCAGAATATGGTTAAAGATTAACTCATCCAAAATAAAATAATGATAATTGATAGGGCAAATCAGAATAATCCCATACATGCTCAAATTCATGACTACGAAATTGTCGATAAATTTTTATACCTAGGAGCACTCATCTCCAATGACGGAAGCTGCGAACATGAAATCCGCCGCGGAATACACCTGGGTAAATCAGCTGCTACACAATTGACCAAAATTTGGAAAAGCAGCGACATAACCCGCCATACCAAAATCAACATTGTGCAAATTCTGGTCCTACCTGTATTTCAATACGCCTCAGAATCATGGACCATCCGCACAGCAGACCGGCGAAGGATGCCTTTGAAATGTGGGTTTGGCGGAGAATGCTTCGAATTCCGTGGACAGTACGAAGAACTAATGCTTCCATCTTAGCGGAAATAAAACCAAAACAAAGACTTTCCTCTACCATATACAATAGAATACTTACATTTTTCGGACACATCACACGGGGGGAAAATTTAGAAAAACTGGTTATACAAGGAAAACCCGATGGAAAACAGAGACGCGGGAGAGCACCAACTCGCTGGATCGATACCATTTCTTTATCATGATTTTCGTTTGTACCGCTTGCGCAGTGTCGAGGTGTGTTGTGTGTGAATGTTTTTTTGTTTAGGGTGTTGTTACTACTCCTCTAATGCGCCCGTAATTCGAGGAGTGCCATTATTTGATCTCCAATGGCAAATGGAGACCGGGACCCAGTACCGATCTCCCAGGGTATTAGAAAAATTTCCGACCCTGGGGAGATTCAGACCGGGAAGCGTTTGGACTATTACATCCAAATCTTGGCTCTCTACCACTGAGCCAACCCCGCCCTTACCATTGAATCAGTACTGGAGAGTAATGTTGAACAAGCCGTCAGAGTTACAGATAATAGACAACAATGGCGAGAAGTAGCAAGGAAAGGAACTACCAGATAAATAAATATATCATAAATAAATCAAATCTATAATCACCACCCATCTGACAAGAAGGATGGACTTCAGGAGGAGGATATATATATATATATATATATATATATATATATATACATCCAGGGTAAATTTTAAATGGCGAAAAATATTTATCACGCGATTCTGCATCAAAAACTGAACAACAAATTCTGCAAGCGTTTTGCTCGAAAACGTTTAGTTTTTGAAGAATTCTTAATTAAAGTTTCGTAAACTTAGCAACACTGTGTGGTCAGTCGTACTGAACTGTGTTAATTCGCCTACAATTAGCATAGCAACGCACTTGAGTTAATATGGAACCTAAGGGATTGTGTACAAGCATACTAGACCTCCTTCATGGTAATATTCTAATTTTAACGTGCTGCTTGCATTTCTGAATTAACAGTACATAACTACTAAGGAAATATCGACTACGTTTTAAGTTTTTTACTTTGTAAATTATAACAATTGCTCAAAGTGGCTACTCCCCAACTTCTATGCATTTCATACACCTACGTATTATGCTCCCTTCTAGATTTTGAAGCATATTGTTTTGTCGAATAGTTATAACTGCTTCATTTATTCGTTGCTGAAGTTGCTCTTGAGTATCAATTTCTACTGCATACACAAATGCTTTTAATGTTCCCCACAAGAAAAAATCAAGACAGCTGAACACTGGGCTTTGGTGGCCAAATCTAATGGTACATCATCTAATACATCCTTAAAATCGATGTCTAAGAATTCAACAAAATTATTCGCGTTTAGGCGATCAGGCAAAATGTGTGGTCCTATAAGCCTATTACCAATAATACCACCCCACACATTAATGCTAAACCGAACTTGATGATTTGTTCGGTACAGTGCATGGGGGTTTTCATAGGTCGATTGGTGCATGTTATGGATATTAAATGTTCAATTTCTGGCGAACGTAGCTTCATCAGTCCACAAGATTGATACGGGTGCAAGCCATTTTCCTGTAATAAGCGATAAACTGTCCTTTGGCTAACATCAAACATTCTGGCAATGGATTGGGTACTTTGTTCTGGTTCATTTTCGACTACATGTAAGATATTTTCGTCAACCAGTGGCAACAATAGTCGATGAGGGCGGCCTCTGTCAGTTACTGGAGTGGGTACAGTTCTTCAGTTTCTCGCAACTACTTGGATGCCTTCTGTTTGGATACTGTTGGGCATACAAATTAGCAGCAGCATTAAAATTGCTACGACGTTCCCCTAATCAAATACGTGTCTGCATACTCCACAAAACTGTACTCCACGACGCTAATTTGGGAAATCAAACACAAATAAACTAAAATCAAACTAAACTGAAGGGAACACTAAGATATTTAATGCAAAGAGAATAAACACGGCGTTTTGATCAGCAAATTGTCAGAAATGTCATTAAGGTTAACAGCAAATTTGTAATAAGACTTTATCGCTCTATTCTTGATCCAGAATCAGATGGTATGTCTATTATCCGCCATTTAAGATTCACCCTGTATCTATATATATTTCACTACAAAGGGCTCTCGCTGCATTACTTAAATAATCCAAGTTTTTTTCATATTTGTTTGATATGGTTACACCGTGGGGGTGAAAATGATATTCATACAATCAGGCCGAGAGGGTGAGATTTTTCGGGTGGGTAAAACTCTGAAAATGCGTCTTCTGTCAGATAAGAAGTAAATGCTTAGGTTCCGTGCTACTGCGATGTCTGACAAGTTAAAAATAACTAGTGGGGTTGAAACTACCCCAAATTTATATATTTATATTTAAGGTGTACACTGGACCAAATATCGCTTGAGTGCAAAGAGATGCTTGGAAAACCACGTCGTAGATCACTCCCAATCAAAAACCAACCAACCAATATTCATACAATCCTACGGGATAGAAAGAACTCTGGGATAGGCGCAAGTTTGAACTGTCAAACTGACAAGTGCGCATATCCCAAGCACAACTTTAGACAATTCTTGCATCAGTAAATGTAGTTTATGTTTGATTAATGTGCTTTTTCGGTAGTTGTCCTTGCTAATTTGTGTCAGTTTGAACTTTCTGTTAGTCTGAAAACGTGCTCTGAAGTGCAAATTTATAACACAGGCTTGACTTCTCAGATTGCATTATAATATTAGAGATAGCTGGGGTGCTGTAGGGAATATTGTAGCTAAGAAACCAAGCCAGATGGAGTCAAATAACTGCTACTCAAATATGGTTCAAATATCAACCTCATCTGAATATACGTATCACCCTTATTGGCACGGCCATCAACCTGATACTGTGGATATTACACGACACACGTTTATAATAGTTTTGACGAAGCTCGATTCGTGTCATTTACCGGTATTTACATCCTTCATTGATGAGCCACAATATGTTCAATTAATTCCTCGACTAATAAATGGAATAGTTACCTGGGAAAAATTTCAAACAGCCAACTTTATTAAAAGTCCTAGTAGACTAGAGACCACAGACGCGAGAGACACTGCAATAGTAGAATACACTAATGGACTGCCACCTAAATACATGCTACAGCTGATACAAAACAAGAACGAAACTCGGAAAGATTGGCAAAGAACAAAGTCCCCACAAACCAAAATCGTATTAAATCAGTTAACGCATAGGGTAAGATAAGAACTTGATTATTACCGATTTCAAACGTAAGCAAGATCAATTTCAAACGTAAGCAAGATACATCGAACAACTAGAACTATGTGATCCAATGCTATGGCAGGCAACGAGAAAAATCCTGAAACAGCAAACCCGTACAGCACCCCTCATCGTAAATGGTACATAGTTCAGATGCTTAGCAGATCATCTTGAAAACGTATTTATGCCAATACAAAATGAAGGGAACATGTAATTTGCACATCACATAGAAGACTATGTAACCGCCACCTCATCAACCAGGAGATCATGCTTGTTTTCTTGGAATTACTATTAAGAGCATGTAGTTGTACGTTGTGGCATAGCGCGTTATGTGGCACTACAACTGAAAAGGTTGTATATTTTGGAGTATTTCATTGTTAGCATCAGTAGCACTTTACACCATCGATCGGTTTTCTCTATGAATATGTGGATTTCATTACTTAACATGTTATTGTTGTTTTGCAAATGATTGCGATTAATATATTATATTGTTAAATAATTCTTGCGTTTTTGTAACCCATTTCAAGATGTTCTTAAACTATCAGTTAAATATAGATTTTTACATCCCTTAATAATGTAATAATGATTAAGATGTTACTTCTAAAACTGTATAAGAATAATAAGGACACCAACGGATAATTTTTTTTCACAACTATGGGAAAATGTAAGAGAATATTTAATCAAAATTATTGACATTGAAAACCGGTTTTGTACAGCTCTATAGAGTCGCCACGAAGGCCACAGCAAATTATATATCAATAAATAAATGTTTTAGAGATTGGTTGTACAAAGCAATCTTAACGTAGTGACATATATTTATTATTGATACTTTAAACACATAATTTTCCTAATTAAAATAAAGTTCAACATGTATTAAACTTAAACAGTTTAATTAGTTGTTGGAAAACCAACAGATATTATATAATTTATAATGGTATACTTAATTATAAGAATTATTAAGAAGAATTAATTTTGATTTAAATATTATAAATCTTTTAATAATTTTATTTTTAAGTTTGTGTCAATCGGGCAATTTTAAAGATGAAATTCCATTAAAATAAAATTCTTTGCTGTTGAAGTTTTGTATTGAAATAATAGAAAAGTAGAATACTCTTTCAATCTCTAAGAAAAAATAAAAAACAGTCCCTGTAGGAAGGAAAGAGAACACTCTCTAAACCGCCTGATTAAACTGAACATGGTATATATTTTATAAATTGGAGTTACGAATCCTGTGACATCCATACAAGTTGACCAGGCTTTGGAAGTTTTTACAATATTCTGTAGTATACAGGGTGTCCCATGACGTAAGGTCGCTACATCACTTATGTGTAGGAGAGGTGAAAAGTAGTCAAAACCAAAGAGTGGTCATTTCCTCTAAATCGACTAGTAAAGAAGTTACAGCCGAAACAATAAATGATATTAAGTGGTATTTTACACAAACTGCCTGGTTTTCGCATCTTGTGGGTGTAGTTTGTAATCTAACTATTTATTATACAGAGTGTTTCAGTTTTAATCTTTAATACTTTGGGAAAATACTCTCCTGTTAGTTCTGATTCGGAAAAATATAACATAACTTCAGAACATATCCCTACACATGAAAAGTATGTATAGGTACAACATTTTGTTTAATTTGCTCTATTTTCCTAGAAGATATAATGAAGAAACCATTTGTTTCCCAAAGTATTCCAAATTAAAACTGCAACACCCTATAGTAAATCTAGCGGACTAGTGACTGCGAATTCTGGTATGTATTTACAGTGAGATAAACTGTCAATGAAGATCAGTACTGCTCGTTTTTTATTGTTATTAAGATTGGGAGCTATCAGAATTTGGTGAGGCGATACTGAAAGCTTGTACAAGTGTCGCTAGCCACGGGGATTTATATCAATTGCAAACCCAGGTCTTAAGTCCCTAAAATTCCGTGTTACATGTTCATGCTAGGCAGTTCTCACAATGACAGGTGGATGGTATTTCTCCCTTATTGGGCTTTTAGGGAGCACAGAATTGCTAACCACGGGGCCCTAAGACCCAAGATCTTATGACATATACGTTTTAGACAAGTGTATCGCAGAGACATAGGAGGATAGTATTCTTTTCCTACTGAACGTGTCGAGGGTGCAGCAGTGCAAATGGTTTTCAGGTGTTCAAATAATATTAAGACAGAAGTAATTATCCAATGGACAATGATGCGGAAGTTAACAGTCATCAGAGCGGACCAATGAAAGTATTAATAATTTGATTAAGTATCATCAACAAACTGTCTGTTGAACAGAGTGAAGAGGGTGGGCCCCCGGTAAGTTACACTATAGGACTTAATATTCTCCACCCCTAAGATAAGTATACAAGAAATATGTGAAACTTGGCAAAACAATCTTGTTCGTTAGTTGAAGAAGACTTTCAACAACAACGCTTCTAACACTTACTTCTATCATTTTCTGTGTTGTACAGTAGGGTTGTAAACATATCACAAACCGAACCCAACCCTACTTTTTTGACAGGAAAGCATTCAAATGCAAACATATAATAGTAACTTTAATAAACAATAAATTTCCATGAAATGATAATAACGGAATTGTAATTAACTGCAATAAACAAAGGACTTATAACAAATGGTGGAAATGCTTACCGCCTTCATCCAGGTACTCTCGTACTCTTCGCACAATCGCATTGCTGACATTTATCAACATATACATGGCTGCTGGAAAATGGAGTAAGGCATTGGTGTAGTTCGGCTAATAATCCGTCTTTGAAAAATTCTCGGATCATATTTAAGGTATCATGTGTTGTGTGCACAATGGCTCAGACTTGTTGGAAAAAACCAAATCTGAGTTCATCGCCATGAAGCTCTTCGAAAAAGGGCCGTCAAATCTCTTCTCGATACGTTTCTGCAGTCAAAGTGACCGAAAAAAAAAGCTTTGTTGATTTTTCAACAAATAATTTCTTTTATCTTATTTTTACCTTCCAAACAGTATGATCCAACTATTCTAGGCCTTGAAATGGCCGCCCATACACCTACTTTTAGAGGAAGAGAGAGAGGTGTCTCTACCTTAGATTTCTCCGAACTCCATAATCGCATGTTTTGCGATTTAATATATCCATCTAAATAAAATCAGGCCTCGTTCGTGAAAAAAGTTTTCTCTAATAAGGATTGAGGAACTACTTACAACATTCGACAAGCTGAGGATAATCAACTTCGGCTAATGGTTGAACAGACTGCAAACGGTACGGATACAAGTACGTATATTTTTAAATATTTTTTGTACAGAGTGCTAAGGTTCGCTGGGCATCTTCCATAAGCTGTTTTCTTTACGTGGAATGGATCCAGTCTCACGAAAAACTTCAAAGCAGTGATTCAGAGAACAACGAGAAGTGTTATAAGACTACACAAAGTTCTTTTTAGTAAATATTATTAAAAGATAAACAGAACTGTACTTACGCATTTCACTAACGGAACACTCAATTTATTCTTGAAAAAGACTGATTTTTCAAACTGCAGGTTAAAAATTCACTAAAGCTAAGAAATCCAAGTAAACGACCACAAACGGCAGAAACGCAAAAAGTGAGGTTATGTTGAAACAGCTGAGAACAGTCACAATGAACTTTTCAGCGCCGACTTTATCGACAAAGTAAAAAGAAATACATATTAATAAGGCATACAAGCATGTTTCCTAGGTAACAACCTTAATAAGTGCACTTTAAACTTAATCACAGTAGCTGTGATATTATTTATTTACTAATAATTTGCGAACATTACACTACTAATTTTTATTGTTTTTATAACATATGTTCAAACTGAGCACCATCATTGGTAGAAAACTTTGTAGCGTGTAGAATTAGAGTTACCAGTAAGTTTTGAAGCATATTATTGCCGTCTATATTTGTAGCAGCTTGATTGACTATAAGAGTTAATTCCTTTTTATTTGCAACTAGCATCCATTATACCATATATTTGAGGAATCCCCAATCAATGTAGTCTAGAGGCTTTACTTCAGGTGATTTGGTAGGTCATTCGGTGAGTCCTCCACGACCAATCCATGTTCTTGGAGAATTCCCATTTGGCCATTTTCTTGCCCTGATTTCTCAAGACGCCGAGCCTTCATCCTCTTGGCATCACATATCCTTTCAAAATTTACTTTCAGATTCAGTACTACAAAGAAACATTTTAGATTAATTTAACCAATACTGACGCGTTTTTCAGGAAGTTCTTATCTATAGATGCTGACGAATACATATGATTTTTGTCTACCTGCTTTTGAATTTTGATGTCTTACCAGCTTTTATAACTACCAATACATGGTGATTTTTCAATCATTTGATAGAGTGCTTCCTTCTTTTTATTGGAATTTTGGAAAACATCATTTTTTATTAGTTTTAATTTAATAAAGATTTTTATAGAACAACAGAAAATGTTAAAGCACGATCATATGCTGCGGCCTTGGGAGTTTTTACAAAAAAAATACAAAATAATACGAAAATGTATCAAACATAACCATAAATATGTACACACAACTAATTAAATTCATCAAAGTGTGTTGAAGTTGCATCCATTATTAACGCGAATATCATTCCCACAGAATTTAAAAATACATCAATTAGTTTAAATGTCAGAATGCAGAAATGCAACCTAGCAATTTATTTTGTAAATCATGGATTTTATTTCCATGTAGAAATTGATTAATTTGACAATAAGACTTTAGAAGATATTCTCTCAAAAAATGGTTGACAAAATTTATAATATTATAAGAATAGTGTAAAAACATTTAGAAAAGCCATCGTGGAGTTGTACAGCTTCTAACTATAAATACTTTCTATACTTTTCCCTTTTATAGAAAAATGGTGTCGTTACTGTTCTGTATTATTTTATAAAGCAGCTAATTATTGCAGTTTCATTGTAGACTGTATTTTGTAAATCATTGCTTCCATTTAATCGACTTTGAATTTATACCATAGCATTTTTAATACTGTTAATTTTTATAATTAAAGTTTAACCATCTGTCAGAAGGCATTTCTTCACACTCATGTTAAAAATGCTGTTTGCTACAGAAGTAGTATTATTTAAATTTAATTTTACCAGTTAAAAACGATTTTATTTTCACTGATTTGTAAAAAAAACTTATTTACCGTTATTTGGTTATGTTCTATGGTTACTGATTGATATTCGGGATTGTGGTTTATGTAGGCAGTAACAGAACTGTATGCAGTTAAAATGTCCCACAATCAGACTTCTCAGAGAGGAACTATGTAACAAAAATGGCTCCAATATAGTAATTGTATTATGGAACGCCAATGGCCTTCCAAATCATAAAAACGAGGTTGAAACATTTCTCAGAAACAACGAAATTGACATCTTACTCATATCTGAAACTCACTTTTGCAGTACAACCAATTTTAAAATACACAATTATCAGATGTACTCAACAAATCATCCAGACGCAAAGAGACAAGCCATAGGCGGCACTGTCATACTAATTAAACAACACATTAAACATTATGAGTTGCCTACACACCAAACTACCTACAAGCAACAACCATTGTAATAGAAGATTGGTATGGTCGCTAGTTCTATCGGCTGCATACTGTTCCCCGAATTATGCAACAAACAAGCAAGGTTTCATTTCATTAGGAAATCACTTTCTGGCGGGTGGTGATTATAATGCTAAGAATACTTTTTGGGGTTCTTGTATTTCCCCGCCTGGTAGAGGAAAGGTGCTATATCGGGTAATGCAAGAGCTACATCTAGGACATTTATCAACCTGTGAACCCACATACTGGCTAGCTGACCTAAACAAGATACCAGATTTGCTTGATTTCTTTGTGACAAAGGGTATTGCCACAGGTTATCTCAGGATATCATCATGCTTGGACTTGTATTCGGATCACACCCCCGTGATTGCAACTGTGAGTACTACAATAATGGAAAAATAAAGTCCTGTAAGATTACACAATAAAAACAGAAACTGGTGCTACTATAGGTCCATCGCTCACCATCAACTGAAAATGCAAAATCTCTCTACAAGCAAATGAAGACATTGAAACGGCTGTTTAAACATTCACCAAAATAATTCAAGATGCAGTTTGGGAAGCAACACTAAAAATCTCAAGTACGATAGCGAAAGAACTTTGTCCACAAACAAAAAAAAAAAGAAAATTTGCTGAAAAAAGGCGGATTAGAAAGATCTGGCAAATTACAGGATACCCTTCGGATAAGCAACGCCTTAATCAAGCAACGGCGGAACTCAAGCAACTAATGAAAAGTTGAAAAATGAGAGTTTTAACGAATATCTTGCAAATATAAGTGCAACGAAATACTCTGTGGAAAGCAACTAAAAATATAAAATATCAAAATCAAACAAGTCCTCCGCCGAAGAAAGAAAATGGTTCATGGGCGCGCACAGAACTGGAAAAAGGAAATCTCTTAGTAAACGTTTTTCAACCAATCCCATCCCAGATTACTACTGACGAAGAAAGAAAAATACAGAACTTCTTGGAAATACGTCACCAGCTCACTCCACATATGGAACTTTTCACCACAAATGAAGTTAAAACTATGATCAAAAACAGCAACACCTCGCAGACTATTAGCAACATGGTGATGAATTTCTTCTCTCGATAGTTTAAGGAACCTAGAGTAAATGTCAATACAAATCTGTACAATGAAACTTTGAGCAAGAGCTTCATCAAGCAATAAGACAGGAACATCCAGGAAAACTTACGCGTAGGGTCATTTTGCTGCACGACAATGATATACATATTACTAATGAGATAAAAGACAATCTTTAACGAAAGAAATGAAGGGTTTTAGAGCATCCACCCTATCGCCCTGATCTATCGCCTTGCGATTTCCATCGTTTTCGCAGAAGTACAGATAGTTGTGGAAAACTTCTTCAATCAGCAGCTACAAGAATTCTATGAGCAGGGTATACGTCGGTTAGTAAAACTATGGGATAGGTGCCTTAACTGTGTCCGTAATTTGTATTTTAATTAAATTGTTGAATACATTTTTTATAAAGCAGAGGTGGGTTTCAATTGAAAACGCCTCGTATCTGTCTAATCGAATAGCCATGGACACATCCTGGATATTTTGATTCCTTTGTGATTTAAAAAAAATGCTATTATTTTCTCTACCACTGACGCCAATTCAATAAAATTTGGTAACTAACATGAGTTGAATGAGATTGACTGAACATTTGTAGGTTTTCTAAATTTCATACTGGATTTTCACAGCATATCGATAAATAAAAAATTAGCTTTTCAATTACGTAATCGACATAACTTTTATCCTCCCAACAACTTGTTGAAAAATTTTTTCGTGATAAATCACGAACTAATCAAGATATCCAGGATGCAGATTCTCACTCACCATGAAATGACGCAACCTTTTTCTAATTTAACCGACCTCGTATTACTTCCGTTTCTGGGGTACCAATGGTGAGCAACGAAAAATTCACCACCTTGTATAACTAAATTGTTTTAGTAGTAGTTTTAAGTCTTTTCGGCAGTTAGTATATTTTATTTATTAATCAATAAGCGTTGCATCACTGATACGACCATTTTTTTAAATTATTTCTTCTTCTTTATCTCTTACGAGACGTAGCGATTTTCTCTGCTACGCCTGTGTTGCTCGTTTAAAGTGTCACAGACGTAGAGGACCTACAGCTTAACGTGGGCTCCGAACCACGGGAAGTGTAAACACTTCTACTCCAGAGAAGATTTACTAGGCAGAATACCTAGCTAGTTTTCTATTGCCTTGCGAGGGAGAATGGCCGTTAAAAATTCGATGTTAAGGTACTGGAAATTGAACCCAGGACCTTCAGCGTAGGAGTCTAATGCGCTAACCTTTAGCCCACGGCCGTCTATTAAATTACTTCTAAAGAATGTTAAATTTATTGTTACTATAAGTATTTTAAGTATTTTAAATTCGGAATTTCTTGTATTATTGATAGTTTATACGAACAATAAAAAGTCAACTCCACGCGGCGTCTATGAAACAAAAAGGCACGTTTTGATTAGTTCACAATTGGATAATCAAGCGGGTCGTGTAAACAACAAACAGTGATAAAATTGTTACATTGCAATCAAAGACTACCACGATGCTCGAAATTGTTTCACTCGTATAGGATAAACGAAATGAATTCATATTCTAATTTTCCGCGTTTCTTGAAAGTTTTTTTTGTTATTGGCTGATTCTAACACTTTTTATATTATCATTTAAAGTAACTATCATTTTGAGAAGCTTCACTCAAAATATTTTATATAGCGTGCATAAATTAAAACTAACCACAAAGCGCGCTCTAAATCATATACTTTGGACTGATCAAGTCGCTAAATTGTCCTCCCTCGGAAGTTGTTGACGCAACCCAACATACACATAGCATGGTAACCAAATTCACTTTTTTATTAATTTAATTGAATCGATCGTTATGACAATATTAATCGAACCGACAAATTACTTAAATTGTAAAAATAGAAGTTTTCAAAAATCAAGAATACAGATTTGTTGCTTATTTCTGGTGAATATCAGGGAAATGCAACTACAACCCGCAATTTATACAGCCTGTCTCATCGGCAACATAATACGATTGTGTTTTCGCTAGACAATAGACAAACCCCTTGTGCATATTATAACATTTTTTTAGTTTATACTAGGTGTTCACAAACAGGGGTTTGCACTAAACATGTGTTTTTTAAAATGGAAATAAAAACTCACATCAGTGCTGATCAAATTGGTATAAATTACATTAGGCTATTTTCAACAGTTCTCCTGCTAGAGGGAGTTAATTGTCAAAAATTGGTCAACTTCAGATGCTTGTAGTGGCGAACCTATAAGATTTAAGCTTTAATAAGGCTTCCACACGTTTGTATTGAAAAAGGTGAGAATGTTTTGGAACATTTCATTTCTACAATTCAAACTTTTAGAATATTTTTGTATATCCATTTAAAAATTCCTGTTCAATGAAGGTCATTCTAATGTTCTAAATTGTTTTGTATCTCACTTCGTTTGTGTTACTTTGAATTAGCGTAATCTCTGAAAATTGCCATTGTACCTGCTGTATCAATTTTTTAAATTTAATTAATCTAAACCTTATTAATAATCTGCAGAATATATAATAAAAATGTATTCTGTGTTATTTACACATATTTTTGGTTTCGTTAAAACCTTTTCACGGACACATAGGCATACGCCGACAAATTAAATGCCTATAACTGGGGAACATGTCGGTATATGTCGACAGACATGATATTTACATGGAGTGATATGGAAGAGCAATTCTTTGTGTCTATAGACGAGTTGTTCGTCGTCATTGTGGTCCATTTAGTAAAATTTTTTTGGTTTAAGAGGCTACTAAAGTGACTCAAAATAGGCCAAAGTTACGTTACGTTAATAAACGACCTACCAATTTTCTTTTTTTTAACTTCTTGATAATATATCCAGATTGCAATAAGGTGAAAATGATAATAAAAAACATCGAAACTTCTAATATGTTTGGCCACCTTATTATAAACCACCATCCTTAAAGAATATAATATACACACCCCAAATCTCAAAATATGATTTTTTTACAATGAAAACAATGCCAATGCTCTGTTGCCAATTTACTAATATACTACGTATATTATACATATTGTCTTTCATATTGGCCGCAGCTCGTGTTCCAGCGTTCAGATAGCCGGCCCTAAACCCCCTGATGTTCAGGGAAACATATATAATGGTTTATCGATGTAAAGTTGCTTCTAATTTTTGGTTGCCAGGTGTCTTTAGTATCCCCTTAGTCTTCTGACGTACATATCAATATTTCAGAATCGTTACAAACGAACATGTCAGTATAGTATGCCCCGTAGTAGGACATGATATTTTAGTATATAAATGTTGCATTTTGTAATCGTTTTCCAAAATTTTGTGATCCCTCTTACTTGTTTAGCTTTTAATATAGTACGGTTGCACCAATGGGAGCCTTTCTTGCTAAATACTACTATAATATATAATTCATATTAGTAAAACTGGTAATTACTGCAGTAAGAGATCAAATTGACAGAAAGCGACTATCATCTATTTCTATACTATTATAACTTTAATAATATCAGTTGCTGTGGTACTTGTATGTTGGGTTGTGTCAACCATTTTTAAGATGAGACTACTTAGCTGACCCAGCCTGTACTTTAGAAGGCGCCACTGTTACATATAATTTTTTTTTAATTAGATGCATTATAGGGCTAACGCCAGCCAGCCCGGGTAATCAATAACGTATAGTATAAGTTAATTAAACTAACAGTTTGTGAGTAACTGAGCGTTAAAAATCTAATAAATGTAGTAGCTCGTGATTTGAAACTAGAAAGTGATGTTTTAGGTACCTTATAAATAAAAATAAAAATTTGTTGATTTAAATACACTACCCACATATGATATTTACCACCTATATTAAAGTCGAACATTCTAATTCTAAAATTTTGTACAATGCTTCCTACGAGGTCCCCAAAGTTTGGATATCCGGTTTTTAATATGTGTTATTAATCGATATCTGTTGATAGAAAAAGGTGCAATTTCGAAAAAAGAATAATTGTGATTATTATTTTTCCGTAGATGTAGTCTTTCTGTCTCAAAAGTTTGTTTTTGACATTTACTTATGAACTTATTTTCATAAAAAATACGTTTTACAACATTGTTAAATAATAAGTAGTCTCCGCTTGGTGTTGTCAAATTTTGATACTACATCATCAAATTAATTCGAATTGCTTGATCTAATTTTATGCTATCTCTGATTATTTGTATAGTTTTTATTAGTTCGTATCTTTCTGGGTTTTTTGTTATCTTATTTCGTACAGTTCCCACACAACCAAAGTTAACCTTGACTGTCCACAACGTGATCATTTCTTATCCTGAAAAGATGTCCTTCCTGGGGTACATTAAAGGTGTCCTCTGTACATCCGTAGTGGTTAAGAAAATTGTAGTATCTGTTACATTCAACTTAAAGTTGAGAAATAGTTATTATAAATAGTTAGCTTTATCGCAACCAAAAAGGTTGACTTTTGACCAACTTTCAAGTGCACATTATAGCTGCATATTATTAAATCGACCTATAGTGGTTAGATTTCGGTTACATGCTCTATAACAGGCTTTAAAAGTTAACAAGAAGGTACTTGCAAATCGCTGCTAAAAGATAACTATAGTAAGTTGATAATAGTTGCACATACTGTTGTGAATAACTATATTGCAATTGGATTTAAAAATACTCGTTATTTTAGCTACTGACCATATATCTTATTGTTTTGCAATTCGTAAGAAGATTATTTACAACTTGAATCTAAATATAATGTTATCATTGTTTATTTCGCATTTTTCAATTACTGACTTACAGAAATGATTAACAAAATAGTAACAAAACATAAATATTGTTCGTGAACCCATACTGCAATAAATCATCTTACGTGTTTATTTAAGCTATCGTCTAAGCACTAAAATAATTCCAAAATTACAACCTTTTTAGCTACCATAATATTTTAACCATGGAGATAATCTTTTCTTAAGTAAAAGGTGACCGTTATATTCTTTGTGGCATTCGTTCAAATAAATCTACAGCCCAAATGAAAAAAAAATATGGAAATATACAAGAATTTGCCAGAATCTTTATAGATTAGGTACTTACGTTGTCTGCTTTTCGAGTAAAACCGAATTTACTTTAAACATTATGAAGAGGATAAGTAAAATAGGGGCTTAGCAATTCCATTGCAGCTGTTTAATATTGTGGGTTTTAATAACAGAATTTAACATCCTGATAAGTGATAATATTGTTAATTTATAAATAAAATTACTATAAATATAATAACATAAATATGGAACAATTCGCAATGTAAATTATTAAGGGATGGACGGTTGGACAGGATAAGACAAGTGCTGTATCTCCCGGGGTTTCTTTCTTAAATCATTAGCATTTGGGCAATGGTCATACTCTTAAAAAGTAGCATCCATTTTCAATTACAGTTCCAAGTTTAGTGTGTGCATTGTTTCCAATAATTATGATGGTAAGTGTTTCTTTTAAATTATTAAATTTAATTGAATATTTTAATGTGATAAGAACGGCTAGTTGTCATTTTTAGGTTAAGCTCTTATTGGTTGGTGGTAACCACGTTGGAAATGCAACCAGATGGATCTACGCTGGTGACATACCGTCATTATTGGTATAGACTGTTTCGGTGCCCATCAAATGTTCAAGCTACAGGTATTGAATATAAACCGAAAAACCAATTGGTATGTTATACTTTCGTTAATATGAATTATTTTATAATTTCTGTTATATTTACATCGAATGTCCCGTATTCCTTTTTTTATATTTGGTGTACCTTATGCATTTTTGCACTTAACAGTCGTGGAATATTTTTTTATAAATTGTTTTAAAATTTAATTCAAGTTACACATTTTCCTAAAACTCTATAAAACAAGACGATTACTAAATATTTGTCTGTTAAAAATTTCAGGGCATGGTTTAAAGCTTTCTTTAGGTCATTTTGTTTTAATAATGTTTACAAAACTTATATCTAATCAAGGAAATTTAATTAATAAGTATAGTTTTTCCTACGCGAAATGAATATTGTTTAAAACTTTTGGGTCGATTAGTCCCAAATGTAACACCAGTTTTGAATTTGTTGTTTAATATTTTTTGGTATAGTCATTTTTCTATATTGTCTTTTACAAGTTAGTTGCGGAACGGAAGATGAATTTAAAAACGCAGTGCAGATATAAATGACAATCTGACAACCATATTTATTTCACAATATTAACACGTTTAAAAACTCGAAATGATTAATTTACTTGACACAAACAGAAGCGTAAATTAGTTTAATGCTAAGGTTAAAAGTGATACTATTTGTGAGTTCATAATTCTACATAAATAATTTAAAATATTTGTCTAATAATAATAATAAATAAGAATTATGAAATAACATCATCATCTTAATTCAAACCGCAATAGCATTTTTTGGTTCGAAGCTGGACTTGTCTTAGAGATACACTAAAGGGTATTTTTTGACAGCATGAGCAGTAATATATGATTATGTTTCTAAGTTCACTTCTTTACCGTTAATTTGGTTATCATTTGCACATCTTTCGAACATAGCACAAGGATACCGTCTTGGCATGGTATAAATGTTAACCACAGGGAATAACTTTTGAGTTTGTTGGGGTGATACCCAAAGGACGACTTGAAGGTTAACTTTTTTAACTAATCAGATGAAAACTTTCAAGGTTAGCTTTTGGACATCTTATATGGTTAACCTTTCAGCGACCTTGAGGATGCCTTAAGATTGCTCTATGGTTAACTAGTCTGTGACATAGTTAACTTACAATTAAACTTTTGGTTGACCTTGCATTTTTGAGAAGTTAACTTATAGTTATCTTTTGGGGAACTTTGGCTATGTGGGTTATAATGAACTTGTGTATGCCAATATGTACATGGTATACGGTTTCTATAGTGGAAATGCTAACATGGCAGAACAAAAATACTAGGCACGTTTTCCTAACCGGAGGCATCTTAGAGAAAATGTTTTTCGAAGATTGGACCAACGCATTCTTGGAACTGGTGCGTTAGTCAAAAGGAATGCGAACCCTGGTCGACCAAGGCAAAGGCGCACAATACAACTGGAAGAGCGAATTTTAGACGCAACACAGGATGATCCCTCTGTGAGTACCCGGCAATTAGCTGCAACATTAAATATCCTAGTAACAAGACCATACACTTAGATCTACGAGAAAATCTTCTTTATTCTTATCATGTCTGCAAAGTTTAGCCTCTCTTCGAAAATGGCAACATATCCCGATTGAATTTTTGCAACACGGTTTTAAACAGAATTCGTGACATTATTGACTTTTTAAGAGGTATTCTTTGGAGCGACGAGTGCATGTTTACCAGATATAGCGTGTTTCATATGCGTAATACTCACTTTCGGGCTGTGGAAAACTCACACGAATTTCGCGAATATCATTTCGAATACCAAATATTTTCCGTTAATGGCCGGGCATAATAAACCATAGGGTTGTTGGAACAATTTACCTACCAAATCGTTTTAATGCCAATTAATACCTCAATGTGTTGGTACAAGATATTGATGAGATTTCGTTGAACATACTACCTAATATGATATACATTCATGGTGGAGCTCCTGCTCATTTTGCCCGTAATGTCAGAGAGTGGTTAGAGGAACATTTTCCAAACAGATAGATTGGTTGCGGTAGTCCTATTTTATGATCCACGAGATGATCCGATCTCAATCCTTTAGACTTGTTTGTTTGGAGCTTTATTAAAGAAAAAGTTTATGCTACGCCTACAGCTACACCAAACGCTGACGACGCGACGTTAGAAACATAATTAACGCGGCAGTATTAGAAATTACACCAGAAATACTGGAGCGAGTAATGCAAACGAAACCACGACGATTGTAACTATGTTTACAAGTAGATGGTTTTTAATTCGAATAATTATTCATAGTAGGTTATTATAATAAGTAGCTAATTACCGTACATAGCAACAACGCCTGTTTGGGTGCAGTTTTGCAAAATGTATGTTTCCTTTAAATTGACCCTGAAAACATAGGACACACATGGTACAACATTTTAGGGTTAAGATCTTTCACTAAGAATTTTACGAAGTACATCGCCACGTGTAGTTTTTTCGGTAATTTATATACACCCTGTATACAGGTTGTGCTATTTCAGACAATACTATATACTTCCATGTAAAAATAGTAGGCAGTGTTTAGAATTAATGTGCTCCATATCAGAATATGCATAACCGCATTTACAACACATATAAGTTTTCTGAATTATTTATTAATGATGAAATTGTAGCCTGTTCTAAAACACCCGGTATATTTTCTATCGGCAATCATTGACCGAAGCCTTTTTAACGACAAATAATTATAATACGCATAACTCTGATTCCTAATTATGCATATGATTGTTACGAGGGTAGCTTTTTATGTTATCTACCTAGCTCGAAACAAAATGTTATCATGATAATTTTACTATGACAAGCCTCTGCTACATTTTCGAGTCTATCCTTCAAGTCTGATACAAATCGCTTAAGATTGTGTCATTTTTGTATAGAGTTAGAGGTGCAAACATGAGGGATTTAAAACTTGAACACAGAAGCGTCATAAAATTTCTATCGAAAGAAAGCATTAATCCAAAGAATAGAGAGAATGGTGGCTCTGTATGGGGAAAATAGACCTTCCTATTTTCCAGTTAAATTTTAGTGCAAGCAGGAGGAGGAGTTCAGGATGACCCAAAGAGCGGAAGACCTCTTGAAGCACTTGAAGATTTGGTGTTGACTAATCGCTGAGTGACAATTTCAGTTATTGCAAGAGAAGCAGGTATATCAGCAACATTTGTTTTTAAAATCCTTCATGAAGATTTGGGAACGAGCAAGTTGCCAGCACGGTGGATTCGCAAGCTGCTCATTCCTGAACAAAAATTGTGTAGGCGACAAATTTGCGAGGATAATTTGGTGGCTTTATCCAAAGGTGAGGACTTCTTCATTAAAGTCGTAGTTGAGATGAGATCTGGGTACAAGACTGGGACCCACCGACGAAACAAGATCCATGCAATGGCTTCATAAGGGCTCTTCACCGCCCAAGAAGGCGAAAACGCAATTCTCAGCGGGAAAAGTGATGGCCACAGTTTTCTGGGATGCTGAAGGGATTTTATGGGTTGAGTATATGCCAAAAGGGTCTACAATAACAGGCAATGCTTACAGAAAAGCCATAATCAATTTGAAAGCAGCTATACGCCAGAAAAGACCTCACAATTTTGCCCAGAAAACTGTGCTTCTGCACGACAACTGCAGGGTGCATAAAATACGAATCTTTAAAGAAGAAATTGATGAATGCGGTTTTGAGGAATTAAAACATCCACCGTACAGTCCCGACCTCGCCCCTTTTTACCATAAAACTCAAAAAACACTTGAGAGGGCGTCGCTTTTTGTCGAATGAGGGCTTGAAAAACTTTGTGGAGTCATATTTTGCATAGTTATCTAAAGAATTTTTTTCGAAGGCATAGCATCATTAGAAAAACATTGGAATAAGTGTGCAAGCGTTAATGATTCTTATGTTAAAAAATAAAATTTTGTTTGCTCTCTAATTTATTTTCTTTATAGTTAGGTAGATAATATAGAAAACTCCTCTCGTACTATGAGAGATATTCAGAGTATTTAGTTTTAACACTAATAGAAGGGAAAATTTAAATTATAATTTGTTACATCTTACCGTAATTATTAAAAAAATATAAAATAGAATTTTTGTTTTAATGCTATTAGTCCTTGGAATGCTGATGAATTCTTCGCATTAATCGAATCTCTATCGCTTAGAGTTTACCAGATTTCCAATTGTCTGTCTTTGTTTTCCTCCGCGATTTGTGTATTTATACGTATATCGTAAGCTTACCAAATTTTAAAACAGCAAAATATTTGGTCTTCAGCTGACGAAGATATATTCATTACTATTTTATTATTTATTCTGCTCTAATAAATACATAACTGTATTATAATCTAATATTTAAATCAGTTGAAGTAACGTATTTCTAATTACCGCTTCAATTGAAGTTCATGACATTGTCTGAAGTTCTTGACCTGCTTACCGTTGAAATTCCTCACTTCTACCATAATACCTTGGTGAAAGTTGTTACATTGCTTAAAACTACTGATACTTGCTTCGTGATTGCAAATCATGAGATTGTTGTGCTCACAAGGTAAATCTGCAAGTTACCTCAGGGGGCAATGCCAAGGTCAACCTCTGCAGACATCATTATTAACTAATCCACTAATACGACGCAGCCGCAATATTTTGATGAGATGTATATAATTATCATAATTACAAAATGGAATTATAATTTTATTAATGGTAATATGTGAAAGGTTTGTTAAACGAGTGTAGCGTGTGAGATATGAGCATCAAATACTTTCACCGAGTGATTATCCGCAGCCAACTAATTTTTTGTAATGAACGGTAGATCCAATCAGTTAATTTATGGTTTCGAGCTGGATAAACCACCAAATCAGTTTTGAGTTCAACATATATGCATATGATCATGCATATATTAACAATTATAATATAACGAACACGTTTATATAAAAGATTTTATCTCAAGCATATCTAATATATTGGTGTAAATAATAAATGTAATATAACTTACAAATTTCGCCTTAAAATAATTTAGCTAAAGCAGCACATATACATTACAAAAAACAAACGCTTACTGCATCTGCATCTACTGAATCAAATTTTCAATTTATTTTCCGGGTCGCCATGCAATATTTTTAATTCCATGGAAAGCTCTTTTCAAGTTTCCGCCATCAGCCCACTCGGAGTTCAAATAGCTGTCATCGTCATCGGCTTGTAACTTTTTCAATTCTTCCTGTTTCCTGTAGGCGTGCATCATCCACTGCTTTCGCTCATTTTCTGTCATTACAGGCTCCCGCCCAGGCGCTCCTTGACCGCGTTTTGACAGTTTCATGATTACCTAAAATTTATCTTGTTAAACTTTTATGAAGGCTGGCTTCGTAGTAAAGCTCTAATATGGAATGTACACGATTAGTTAATCAATTAACTAAACTTTCGACATATTTTTTAAATACTCGATTATTCGATTTTATGGCTCGATTAATGGAGTAATGGAACGTATGTTGTTTTAATAACAGCTAAACTAGTTGCCTTTTTGCAATAATTCTGTACCACTCGAGAAGGATTGGATTCCACTTGAGATTGCTCGTTACATATATATTTGAACTGTGTACTAAATAATTTCCAATTAAATAAAATAATAGGCTATCCTAACCAAAGAAGTAAGAATATTCTGCTATGGCTTTTCCTCAATTTTTCGTTGAAGAAGTATAACAACTATCAAGAAAGAATTGCATAAAATGCTTTTCCACTAATTACACCGTAGCAATATTTAAATTAATGATATACAGGGATTAAAGAGATACAAGGTCGGTTGAATTAGAGCAAAGTTCCACTTTTTCATGGCGATTGAGTATTTGAAGAGAAATCTTGGATATTTTGATTCGTTCCTCATTTATCACGAAAAAACTGAATATATATATACATATATATATATATATTGTTTTCAGAAAAAAATTATTATTTTCCGTAGTATTGATGGTATTTCAATCACATTATATTTCAGACTAGTCTCACTTGAATGAATTGAAAAAACATTTCTAGGCCTTCTACATTTCAAGCTGCGATAGTCAACTTTTTTATATCTTACGGCTGCCATATGGGATTTTCACAACATTAGATAGACAAAAAAATTAATTTTTCAAATTGGCAACCTACATAACCCTTTATATCCAAAAAATTTGAAAATATATAAATAATTTATAAAATCGTGAATGCATTGAAAAACAATTGAAACAATAAGTAATGTGTCAGATTGTTCTGTCAACTATCATTTAAAGTCCTTAAATACCGCAAATATTTTATTGGCCTAACGTCAATGAGACAAAATTCGAAAACACCTGAAATTACTTAAATAATTCAAAGTGAGCGCCGCGCCGTTATTAATGATGCAGCAGTTAGTCCTGAAATATATTTCGTCCACTGATTTTTGGATAGTCTGCCTGGGAATGAAGTCAAAGACATTTTCTAGTGTGAGACGAAGATATCCGATATTTTCCGTTGGGGTTGCATACACAGCGTCTTTTAAATTGTCTCGCAGAAAGTTATGCATAGGTGTCAACACTATAATTCATTTTCATCAATGTTGCCAAAATTTGAAAAAAGTTCTGTTTTTAACTGGAAAACCGTACACTAGTCCAGTTTGCATTTTTGGGTTCAGTTTAACGACTAGTTTTACCAGTTTTCCTGATGGGAGACACCCTGTATATAGGGTTCCCCATAAATGTAAACATTTGGACCCAACGCATACGAATTTATATTTTTTATACTAGTGTCATGCAGTTAAAAAAGGCCTTTAAAATTAGACAACAATCTAAAAAAGGATTTAAATATTGAAGTAAGTTATTAGTCGCCAGAGCTCCAGTCATATTTGGAGAAACATATCTTCTTTTTTTGTGATTTATATCATTTTTAAACCAGCTCTGCCATTGAATACTATTAATTATTATTATTATGGGTCTTATACTCTGCGGGTTGCCGTGTTGGTGCGTATTTTTATGTATATGATCTTGTTACTCCTCTAGTGCGATTATAACACGAGGAGGGCAATTTGGTCCCCAATGGCATATGGAGACCAGAACCCAGTACCGATCACCCGGAGAATTAGGAAGGAAAATTTCCGACCCAGGAGTGGTTCGAATCGGGAAGCATTTGAGCTATTCCATCCAAAGCTTGGCTCTCTTACCACTGAGTCATCCCCGCCCTACCATTGAATACTATAGGTATAACAAATAATAAGCTTTTAATTTTGTGTACCATTTTATAGAAAAAAGACATTTGTCAATGTTTACAAGGGAGTAACGTCATCTATATTTATTATGGAATAAAAATACTGGAAAAAGTCTACAGTCCTTTGGCTCTCAAGAGAACGTGATGATCTGCTCTCCTATACTTGTAATGGGTGTGTAATGTACACGAACATAGGCTACCTATTGTTTAAGTTCCTCCAGAGAAGGTGCTCTTGGCTCCTCGATAATTAGCTTAAGATCGAACGCAGGTCATTTACCATAGCAGTCAACACACTAACCGCTGCGCCGTGGCTTGCATTTTGTTTCAGTTTTTTTCAAACTGTATTAAGAATGATTAATTACAATAATATAGTTTATATATTTATAAAACTTGTGCTGGAAAATATACATTTGCATGTATTACGCTTATTGCTTATTCGCCAGGAAAACCCTGTATAAGAATCAGATATGTCCAGTAACTGTTGTCAGTTTTTCTTCTGCTGAAGAATTGATTAATTTCAGTTTTGAACAACCCATTCTAATTAAGGCCAGATAAATAAAATAAAATTGATTTATTTAAAACATTCGTTTATCAAGAAGTAAAGATGTGGTTTTTTATGTGTGAGAAATATTTACAGTTGGAGATCACGACTTAGTTATTTTCCGTATGGGTTGTTATGGTATTGGTAAGCGGTGGGTTCTATTCGTAAACTACAAAGGTCCATAAAACAAAGCATCTGTATGTGGTAGTAATTGACTTGTATGAGAGTACAATTGGAAATTTATGGCTTTTACGTAGCAAACCAAGATGTTCTGGGTACGTTTTACTATAAAAGTTTGCCTCACAGTGTACTGAAAAATATTTTAGTTAGTGTACGTCTATTATCAAATATTCGATATGTTAGTTTCCTTAACAATGTAGGTAATTTACGTTGCAATAATTATTTTGCGTAAGGACCATTTCACAAAATTGTACAGGTTATAACTACAGTTGAGCAAATGCATATTTGCATATTTTCCTATTGAGCATAACTTGTTAATTTTTCGTGTATACAGATTTTTTAATGTTTAGACTCATAAAAAGTAAATACTTTTCCGCATATTTTGCATAACTTTCAAGGGCATGAAAATGCGTATTCCGACAAAAAAACCTTAAAAAATAAAATATCAAACAAATTTCAATAACTTTTTACGGGAAAATAACTTAATGCTCCCTAAATCTCTGGAAACAGAACGTTCAGGCAAACGCAGATTTAGCTTATACGACAATGAAGATATTAGTGGGGTAGATACTTAGGTATTCAGTGGACATTTTTTTGAAAATAGTACGTATTTTGAATCTTGCTGATTTTTAGATCACGTTATTGTGTATTTAGTGCTTACCAAAAGGTTTCAGTTTCTTTTTTGCGTCATTCATTTCTTGACAGAGCTGCAAGCATCAACCCGAGATTTGTGGATTTGTGAAAATGCCTAAAGTTAGTAGTTCAAAAATCGATTTAATGAAGAAGTGGTTGAAGCCGCCCGCATGCTTTAAATATGATGGAAATGTTCTGTTTTGTACCGTTTGCACTAAAGAGGTATGTATCCCGTTATTTTAATTGCATAAAATATCCCCTCTATTTAAACATTGGCAACCCAGAACATCCCTTAATGTCAAATTAAAAGATTAAATTCCAATTTGTTATTTCATATTATGATCAGTCATGGGATTTAAGAATTAAATTAGAGATTTAATTAATATAATATTGTAAAGAAATCGGCAAAGCTCCCCTCAGTTAGTTGTCATGACTTATAAGCTCTAGTAAATTATTGTACTCGCCTATTGTTGTTACAGATCAAGGTTAATAAAAAGTTTCAACTTGATCAGCACAGGCCCACATCAAAAAAGAAAAAATAATGCAAACGAGCCACAACAACAATTATTGCTGAATTATTTAAACAAAATCGAAAATTTTAACAACTTTAATGGCGATTTGTGTAGGATGATGATTTCGTGCAACATTCCATTAAATAATTTGGACGTTCCAGAATTTAACCAATTCTTGGAAAAATATGCAAAAGAAAAAGTCGTTTCCTGGAGAACAGCTTCCAGAACGCACATTCCAAAATTATACGAGGAAAATCTTCAAACAATTAGGAACGGTATTTCGAATAATTATATTTGGTTGAGTGTTGACGAAACCACGGATGCCAAAGGAAGATATATTGCGAATTTTATTGTAGGTGTCTTGAACAGAAATCCTTCTTCCAGCTTTTTAGTTGTTGTTAAACAACTCGAAAAAACGAACCATTTGACAATTTCACGTTTCGTCAATGAAACCCTTTCATTATTGTATTTGACAAATTAAATACCATCATGCAATGAATAGAGTGGCCGAAACAGTTAGAGGCGAGTTTCATTTGGTTAATAAACTAATTAACAACGGGAAGAAGGTATTCCTAAATCACCAGTTCGCGTCAAAGTTTACAAAGAACGGATGTTCCTTTACCTCCACAACCAATCCTTACCAGATGGAGAACGTGGATTTAAGGCGCTCTATTATATTGTGAACATTATAATGATTTTAAAATTGTTGTTAACTCATTTGATTCAAGTTGTGCTCAGTCTGTGGCAGATTGTCAAGGTACTTTGAAAAGTTTTGAATTAGAACCTCAGTTATCCTGCACAAAGGCTCATTTTTCTGAAATTCCCAACATTATTAGTAAACTGGAAACACAAAACCTGTTTCTCGTGGATTTTTTAGAATTATTCGAAAATTTTCATTCCATCTTCAATAAAAATAAAAGTGAAATATCTAAAAAATTAGTAATAAAATTGACGACTTAATTCAGAAAAACAGCGGACTTTCAACTCTAAAATTCATAAAAAATATTTTAATTGGAGATTTTTCAAACAGCGACTTCAACGACTAGTGTTTCGGTGTAAAGAAATCACATTGGTTTAAATATTACCCAGTATCATAGTGTGATGTAAAGAAGTTTTTCCAGCTATAAAAATATAGTGGAAGATAAACGGTAGAATTTTCTAGTTGACAATATTGAAAAACATATGGTTATTTATTGTAATACAACTAATAAAGAATAGATTGTAAATAGAATTTTGTATGCATAATTTGTTGTTTATTTTTCTCCTATATGTTCTCTATTTTTCGTGTAAGTATGTATATAGTTTCAAATTTCAATTTAGTGTGATGTAGGGCATGCTCCTTTTTGCATATGCTTGTAATTAAAAATACTGAAGAACGATAATTGTATTATTTCTCTTGTAACAAAATACGACAGCATTTGATTCAAACCTTGCTTTAGCTTATGATTTACAGCTTAAAATAAATGTCGTATTATGCCATACACAATTTTTAGGAATTTAATATAAATAAAATTTGTTTTTTAATGCATCCATAAGTGCATATCTCAATAGGCTACTGCATATTTATGCATATATTGAAGGCTTTTTGTGGCATATATTAGTGCATATATGCACTATCTTTACGGCATATCTGCCCAACTCTAGTTATAACCAAAGTCTTTGTTGCAAATAATATGTGTTTAATAAATCTTTCACGTCTTGGTTCAATGTGATTGATGTTGACTAGAAACGTTCATTATAAATAATTCACACTTTCTAGAAGCAAGCAGCTTCTTAGCGAATTACGCGGATTTACAGTATCAACGTCTTCCGGAAAACTTTCTGTAATTTCCTTAATGGATGGTAATCTTGCATTGAGCTTGTGCGGAATGGCGGGTCTTCCTCTAACAACCACTTTTAAATTCCACCTCTAGAAATGCGCCGTCCAAATTTCATTCCCATAACGTGTATGTATATTTCACATTTTAACCGGATTAGCGTTTTTAATTTATGAACAATTGACTTTAATTCGATTAATCTAAATATGCATAATAATTATATATTGCAGAGTGAACAAATGTCAGATTGAATAATTACACTTTCATGATACTGGGGAGGCATGTTTAAGTACCTATTCTTCTCAAAGTCCACAATTGCTATTTGGATAAAACAATTTAATGTCTGTAAAATCAGACTTAACTATTGTATTTACAATACGTCAGAATTGTTGATCAGAGCTTACGTACATTTTTTATTAATTTACCACACTGTAATGTTTGAAATGGAAAGTGAAGAGGCGTTCGTCGACCTACAGCTGATGAATGTTTATTATTTAGATAAAACATGAATTTTATGGGAAAAACAATTCAACCTTTTTGTTTAGGTATGTGGAATAATTTTTTTGTGCCATAGTAAACATATAAAATATTTATACTTATTGTTGCAACAACTGTATTGGAATATTAAGCTGTGGTTTTTGATGATTTTAATTACCAACACTTAAATATTTAGATACTACATAATGTTTTTGTTTGGAGTATTTAGAATTCATCTATGAAATATTCTTACCTTACAATTTTCAATTTTTCCCAGGTAATCGCCAACAGTTTTTCCATCTCTATAAACTTCCTTCCCACAAAACCATAGCTGAGCTGCCATAGGATCTATAACCTCCAAAGAAGCTTGTGTTCCTGATAGATCTTCCACATTTTCAAATTCCATTCGGATTATATCGTGTGGGGGTAACTTCATGGGGTAGACAATCATTACCGCCCCTTTCAACAAATCCATAGCTTGTTGGACAACTTTCAAGGTTAAGCATTTTTCTTGCAAGACAAGGTTTTTGGAAATCATTTCCTTGGCATCTTTAATGGTGTTTTTGATGACATCTTGCATTTCTTTTTTCGGTTGTTTTCCATTTCTTCTTCCGATGGGATCTTTAACCATTGTGTACCCACCGCTTGGGGTGCAACTTTCGCCCCATTGGTCAATTATTTTTAATTCGCTTACTTGCTCTTCGGTTAGGCCTAGAATTTCGGGCGGATATAATGTGCCATGCTTTGCTAATTCTTCCATTTCAGAGCAGACACGGTGAACTTTTAATCTGCCATTATAAATAGCCGTTACGTTAGTAGTTAACTCTTCGATGGTCGTCTTCAAGGTCGTTTGCAGAAGAAATTGGCTTTCGTCATTACGTTTGATGTGTATTAGAACCATTTTATTGGAGTACCTTCACTTTTATAAGAGCGACACTTTTGACACTGAAATATCTATTCGAATCGGACATTCTCTGTAAACACGTAGCCATGGTTATAAAAGCTTTTGCCGGCTATTAGATCAATAAAGATGTTTCTTGTTGACGTTGCCGTAAAAGTGTTGGGTGTGTTCTAGAATGTTTTAACTGATGGATTAGTCCGATTTGCTCTCGTTGGAATGTTGCACAGATCAAAGAAAGTAAAAATAATTTTATGCGGTCATTACACTTTTCACAAATAAGAAAGCAAAATGTAATATTAATTTTTTATACTCGTTTGTATGTGATATGAGCGATAACTGAATTCAACTATTAGAGACTATAAGGTTTAATAAGCAATGTTTGATAATTTTTACTTTTTATACGTACTGCGAAAGTGGAAATAATCGATTTCTGATCGTTTACCGGATATTCATGACTAGAACTTAAAACACTAAACATTTAGATTACGAAGTATGCGTTTGTAAGTATATGTATGTGCGTAACGCTCGAGGAACTTATTAAGAACAATGGGAACAATTTGAATGATTTAAAACAGAATTATGGAAATTAGACATAGAATCCTATTCGAATGCTTTTCAAATACGCAATAGATTAAAATTACTGTTTTTTTGATTAATCGAATTTCGAAGATATACCAAGAGGTTATTGATAGAATAAAATTGGAAACGCCGATCATGTTCTCGCAAACTTCTAATGCTTCTTAACTAACCATTAAGTATGAATATTTATCATGAGATAATTAATGGTTTAAACTGTACAAACAAGTAGAGAGTACGTTGAAGCTACTGTGCGATCAAACAAGTAAATAAATTACTGTACTCCGTGATAAAACACCATGCAGTGCTGTTGTTAACGGATAGTTTATAAAGTATTTGATTTCTGTGAAATTAAATTTTCAGTATTGTTCTTGGTTTGTATTTATGTTATATTATAAAATAATTATAGCCCCAGAGTTGTTGAAAAACGAGCAGATTAACCAGATGTTTAATTAATGGAAGAGATTGTGCGTACCTGTAATTTAATTAAAACTATTTACCAACACGAATTGACAAGTGCTTAGTTGTACTGAAACAGAAGGCATGCGTAACCCACGAAACCATTTTCAGAATTTTGTTTATAATAATAACTATTCCATTTTTCTAGGGTGGCATTGATTTAAGATGTAAATATGCGTTTTTTTTTCTTCTAGTTTAATGTAAACTAAAATAAGTGTAATTTAGTAATTTTCCATACTCATCAAGTTAAACGTATTTTCATTAAATTAACGTTGTACATTTATGTGCAGCGCGTGATAGTAATAAATAGTGTTACTACCAACAATCACGGCGCTCTCATAATTCTTGAAGAATGGTTAAACTAAATGTGAAAATAATAGTGATTTAATATAATAGTTAATTAAGGGGATGCTAGAGTAACACAAATACGCTAAATTAGCTTCCTCTAAGTCACTATTTCTAGGTTAGTAGATGACCTTTCAACTTGCGGTAATTTTTAACTAAACTACTCAAAAATTAATACGGATATTGTAATATAAAACATATATGTTTGTATTTGGCGGCTAATGGCCGTTTATTATTGATAATTAGAACAAGCGGCAATGTTTGATG